>JASANF010011477.1:0-36950 GCA_030248245.1 Trissonchulus sp. WLG1_4
GAAAAAAAGTTGCGCCACTTATTTTAGTGGCATGACTTCTGCGACTACTTTCTGTACTCTTGATGGTCCAAATCTATTCTTTTTCGTAACGAAATCACATGTTTGGTTTTCTCAAGTGGTGCAACTATTTTTTGTCAGACTTTAATTAAAGCTTGGCAGAAAATAGATGGACCATTTTGGAACACGAAACATGTGATTTCGTGACGAAAAAAATAGATTTTCACTATCAAGAGTCAGACAGTAGTCGCAGAAGGCATACCACTAAAATATATACATAAGTGGCGCATCTATTTTTTGTCAGACTTTAGTTAACAGAAGTCATTGTATCATTTTTATGATTGCAGAAACTCTCCATTTCATTTTTGTTACATTTGCCAAAACAACAAGCTTGAAGTATCGTGCGTTCGTCGCCGCGTTGGTGTGGACAGGACATGTCTAAAAAACATCCACAAGTTATAAAAAAATATAAAACAAAACTGTAACGTTCGAATCTTGACAGTTTGATTGGCACATACATATTTCGATTTTTTGGGTAAGAAATAATCTATTCGTTGAATAAATCTAAATGGCGCAGATGGGTGGTTTGAATGCCTCTTGATCTTTCCGACGCCGATGCTGTCTCGTTAGATTCAAGTCATACTTGCAGCCGTATGTCCGCTAAGCCGGCAAAATTACCGTATAGTCACACCACAAGGTGATCTAATGCCTTATTAGTGGCGTGATTGTTCGTAACTTTGTCGGCTGAACGGACATACGGCTGTAAGTGAGAATCGTGACTACAAAATCCTCTCTCTTTTTTAATAAAACAATATAGGTTTTACTTTTTTTGGTTTCCATACAGACACGAATTGAGGTCACAACCAAATGTAGGCCACAAAGCTGAAACTTTTTGTTCGGGTTTGTCGTCCACTCTTTTTCAACTTGTTCAGTTTTCGTTGAATGTTTGATGTTTTTCTGCAAAATAAGTTGAGTGGGTTTCTATAAGGTGATTAACTTTAAACCAAGTTTTTTTTTAAAGTTTAAAGTACCAAGTTTAAGTACCAAGTTCAAAGTTTAAAGTACTAAGCTTAAACCAACCTTTAACTTTATCCTTTAAAAATCCTTTAAACCAAGCCTAACACGAACATTTTGATTACAAATGCCACCTAGTATGATTACAGCTACAGTTTCGACCGGTTTTACTTATTTTTATTTTTTGTAGTCCTACTTTTCAAGAGGTAACTGCTGGCCTATAAAGTTAGTATTAAGAAAGCGTCTGCCTGTTTCTGCTGTCCTGAGTACACTCTGCTGTTAATTTTTGACGCTTCTAAGCTAATTAGGTATATATGTACTAAATTTTAGTGAAGTATGCCGCCCTAGCTGGCATATTACACAACGAGCGAAACCAAAAACGAAGCAACGAGCGAAAACGAAACGAAAATGAACAAAGACAAAAACGAAAGTGAAAACGACAATATAATTTCATCAACTGAAATTAAAGCGTAGCTGTCTTGCGCTACCAAGAATTTCGCTATTAACAGCCACGTGGATAAATTCACACTATAATTAGATATTCACATTATTTTTTAGTCCCATAGCACACATAGTAGCTTTAAAAAAGCATTATAATTAATTGCCAACTAATAGCTAATTAATTAACTAACTAAATAAACCCTTTATTTTTGTAAACTTACTGAGTAGGAGTACATTTCCTTAGGTTTTTGATTTTTTTTAGGTGGAAGATTTTCTTTCGACGTTACACAAAAATTAGCCATGGTCGACACAGCGCATGAATTTATGCAGCATGCTTGGTACAGTGTCAGCTTGTTGGTTGGTACGCTTGCCGGGACTTCATCTAAAAAATTCTGATATTATTTCAGTTTGGTGAAATTTGCAAAAAAAAATTTCATCGTCGGTGAAAATATTGCTCTGCCATTGTCAACAAGCTAAAATGAAAAGTTATATTCAGCATTTTCCTAACAAATCTGAGAAATCACTTGTCATAGTTTCTAGACTATGTCTTCATATTATTTTTCCTGTCGGCATCGCAATGCCGACAGGTCTTTACGAAGCTTCTTGCAGCGTACTTTGTGTGTATTTGACATTAATAGTGATATATTGACAATTTCTACTGCTGCCGCCATTGTGTTTCCAGATTTCTAAAGTTTCTTCTTGAATTTAGTTGGCTTCGTTTCTCATTAAGCATGTGAGCTGAACAGCAAAGTGTGTTTGAAGGGGGTATAAAATGAAGGGTATTTCTTATTGTCAGCAACGAAACTTAGTACATTAATAAAACGTAAAAAACTGAAAAAGATTTTCTCATTAGGACACTGTCACAGTTAGCGCGTATATGAATAATACGTGAATATTCTTCAAAAATTTTATTAATAGTATTCTTTCAACATCTCCACCAATTTCACTTTTAGCCCTACATGCTGCTGAGACCTTTGTGCCAACATTTATATCAGGTCTTACTTTACCTTTACTTTTAGTAATTGTGCATTGTTTCCTTCCCCAACTCAGTAAATTTACCAATGAATTTTCAGTCCATCCGCTTTGTCTTTGATTAGTTAAACTGTGTTACTTGAACAACACCGACGCGATCACACAAGAAAAGTTTTGATTTTAAATTTTAAATTTTTTCTTTTCATCATAAGAAGCGCTGCATTCATGTATCAAATATTAGCTTTTTATGTTTGAACCTTTTTTATAAAATCGAAAGCAATCAAATTTGAATATATATGTATTGACATACACACCATATTTATATAGGTCTTTTATTGCATTGCTAAATTATTACACAGAATACTTTTACCTGTTGCTTTAGTTTTTTCATCTTCAAAAATAATAATACATATATCATTATTTTTTGCTAAAAAAGCTCAAAAATGTGAAAATTTGATGTGGTATGGTGACCAACTTAAAGGAAAATCAAATCTGATTAACTTTTACAATGCATGTTTAATTTTACGCATTTTATATACGTTAATACCAAAATTTCATTAACGCCATCTTTTTAGTTGGTTGGTGGTTCCAAGAAACTGACTTTTTTGACTAACTGACTGAGTTTTTAATTTACCCTATTATTCCACGTTTCCAATATCAACTACGTGTTTAATTTGTTGCGTTTCAAAAAACTAAGCGATGGGTAACCTAATGTAGCAAAAACATTAATTAGTAACTAACTTATTTTCAGTTAAATACTTCTACTATATAAATAAGATTGCTAGGCGACAGGTCAAAACTTTGCGGAAGTGATAAAAGTGGCAGACAAATTTTGCATAAGATTGCTGCTTGTTTATTCTTTAGTCTTCAGTGACGATGTGGCAGGTTATATTAAAGTCTGACAAAAAATTTCTGGACCTTGAGACAAATAAACAAGCGATTTCGTGGCAAAAAGAATAAATTGCACGTATCAAGAGTACAGTGAGTAGTCACAAAAATCACACCACCTGTTTTGTCTTAGGGTCAGCAACTTCTGGTCAGTCTTTAGAACACAAAAGAGTGTGATAATCTACATTAAATCTAACCTTACCCATATTCTGACATGTCTCGACATATTGCCGAGTCAAATCCCGCCCACAAAACCGTTTCTTGATGCCTGCTGATTTTTTCAAAGATGCCGCGTACAGACTCGCAACTAGAGAAAGCGCTATCGTGACTAAAAAGAATAAAATATGACATAAAGTAACATTTGTGAAAAAATTTCTGGCTTTTACCAGTGCAAACGTAGAAAACAGATTATAACGGCCGTTTGCACCAACCTTATTCTCGAGCTATTCTTATTTGCTTGCTATTTTTGACTGCTGTTCACCATTTTACAGCATTTAAAATTTATTTTCACGGCATGATAATTAGTTATTGTGTACTCATTATCGAGGAAACAGTGAAAACAATCTAATGAATACGTCCTTAGGGTTGATTGAAATCAGCTATTCCTGAGTTATTCTATTCTCGAGTTATTGTATTTTGGTGCAAGCCAGAAGGAGGCAAATACTGCTATTTTCGGTCAGTTAAATTATACATTTTTTTGGCTCATGACATCCCATGTCCTAGTTTTTGAAAAGGGTCGCGCTTAAAATTATGAGCGAGTAAACTGGCAAAATATTTGACGGCTATTGATTTCTCAGCCTAAGCGTAAGTACAAAACTAAACCTCAACTCAAACTCAAGTCCTAAAATCAATGAGCCAATCAATGAAGAGATGCGCTAAAGATAGCGAGCATTCGCAGGAATAGTAATAGTTGGGTCTCCCTACACGGACTATGATAATTCAGAAGTTCAATTCCACTGCCTGCAGGAGCCTGTTGCCCAACTTTACAAGTCTTACCATTGCAACAATTGTAAGTACAAAATTAGGCGATTCGTAATGAATTTATATGATGAATTCGCAACGAAGCAACTGGTTTTGCACTTACAATATTGTTGCATTTGTAAAACATGTAAACTTAAGCAACAGGCACCAGCCCACAACGACAGTACAATGTCATCCTTAACCCCTACATGTGCACTGTGAACCTCAGGTACCCCACGTGGTGGATGCCCAATCTGGGGCTATGAGGCTAGGCTAGCTTATTCTAGTCAACTGATGTTCCAATTACTTTTTCAGAAATACATAGCCGATGTTTGCATGTAGTAGCCCAAATTTAGTCCTGCTGCCACACAACGAAGCCTATGCTTGATTAAGCAGTGTGAAATTTTGACTTTCTTTCATCCCAAAAATAGTATTTTCTTGATGTCCTCACTGTGAAATTTAATCGCAACTCTGGCAGTCAGCTTTTTGTTCATCAGATACAACGGATACTGTAGTTTTTTTTCTAGCAGTCAACTATGATAGGCGCACGGTTGCTGTGTTAATGCTGTAGAGTGAGGTACATTATCCTGAGCGATGGCGCAAAATCTACACAAACTTTCAACTTTGATCGCTTATAACTCAAAAACGGTGCATCCTAGACCCTTGACGTCTGATTATATTTTGTTCACCATTAAGCCTGGTTCATACTCGTCCCTAAGCGTTGTCCCTGTCCTTAAGTGTTGTCCTTGTCCTGTTCCTAGGTGTCCTTGTCCCTGTGTCCTCATGCTTTGTCCCTGTCCTTAAGAAATGTCCCTAAGGTCCGTAGGGAATGTCTTTTTCCCTGTCCTTAGAGGTAATTGACTCATACTCCTTGAGGACAAAGGAAAGTCTTTCTCACATGAACTAATGCTCAAATATCATTTGATCAACTGCGTTTTATTTAAAGTACATTGAAAAAGTTATCAACCCTATTTTATAGGCTGAAAAAAAGAAAATTCAAAATTTCGAATATGGGATTCGAACTCTGATCCATAGGTTGAGAAGCATAAATTATAACCACTCGGCATGGAAGAGCACTAGAACATCTTTATGAACTTATAGTATATTTCAGGCTGGTATAAAAATTCAAAACCAAATATTTTTCACGCAAAAATGTGTTAAACAACCCAAAAATAACGATGGAATTAATACCACAACACAGGCCCACGACATTCTTTCACTAGTAGTCGAGTTCGTCCGTGATTGGCTGTCCTTGGTGTCACATGTGATAACTGCCGTATTTTGATTGGCCGAGTTGCTTAGAGACAGGGAAAAACTAGAACATTGCTCAACATTGCTTAGGGACATAGGGACAGTCCTTAAAGTTGCTTAAGGACATTCCCTAAGCTGTTTAGGGACAAGTATGAATCAATCGCAGCTTAGGGACAGGGAAAGGAAAAGGACACTTCGGAAGTATGAATTAATCGTTTCTAAGGACAGGGACAAACCTTAGGGACAGGGACAGTCCTTAAGGACGAGTATGAACCGGGCTTTAAACTATCTATCGAATGTGGTTTCGCGAGCTCTCTACGACGCACGTAGCTTGAGCAGTGGCCAAAAAACTGGAAAGTGCCAAAGTCTGGCGGCCTAGAGAGAGAGCCTCTGGGCATCAAAGGGTTAAGCAAAGCGGTTTCATTTTAAAAATTCCAGCAGAGACTGAAATTATAACCGATCAAGTTTTGAAGATCAAGCTCAAAACGCACAAAATCATACTTACCCGAAATTAGTTTTGCCATTTTGACTCAACGATTGTGTTTGAAACCAAGAACCTAAACTGACTGCAGAAAGAAAAATGTCTCTCTTTATATGCGACGAAACTAAGCGGTTTATTGATAAAAAAAGCAATTTTTACTGCAGACTCATTCTTTCTACAAGTAGTAATTATTAGAAAGCTTATCTCGGAACATTTAGCAAAGCGTTAGCTGTTTTTGAAGTGCGCAAATGTGTTTATGTTTAACATTTAAAACTGGAAGCTGAAGGGAATGCTATAAATAAGATTTTTTGACCTATAACATAGTGTCGGACAAATTAAGCTTAGTTTCTAGTTACTAATTACTTCTTATTACTAATCAGTTTCTTTTTAAGTTTGCAATAAACAACTGCCTACTCTTTTTTTACGAGATAAATGACTTCCCGCTTTTTTTCAAGATTCTGGCGACCGTGACTAGACGGAAAATATAAGGCCGAGTCCTCAGGACAGTCTTATTTCTGAACCGCCATAGGAGGTGGGTTAGCATTCCCATTCCCAACTTTTTTGCTCAATTGTTGCACAATTGACAGTTTGACAGCCAAAAAAAATGAGCATGTTCCACATATTTTTATATTATATCAAACAGAAGCCCCCATATTTTTAACCAGTTTGCCTTCTGCCATAAGCCGTAAGTTCTGACGCAAAAAAGGTATGCCCAAAACCTTGATTCCGCGAGCGTCCACGTAAGGGGGCGCTCCGGACGGGAACCAAAGATTTGGACCATATTTTTTAAAAACAGCAAAAATGACCAAAAATTCGTGAAGGAAAATTGCTCAAAATACTATTTCTGATATGCAGATTTGCATAGCAAAAAAATT
Organism: Trissonchulus sp. WLG1_4; assembly: GCA_030248245.1. Classification (NCBI taxonomy): domain Eukaryota; kingdom Metazoa; phylum Nematoda; class Enoplea; order Enoplida; family Ironidae; genus Trissonchulus; species Trissonchulus sp. WLG1_4. The sequence continues at coordinate 6,880 of JASANF010011477.1, forward strand.
AGAAAAATGTTGCAATTGTTACAACGCAAACAAGCTATATTTCTATATATAAAGTAGTGTTCGGATCGGTTCCACTGGAACCGACTAGAACCGGAACCGGAACCGGAACCGAAGAGGTTAGTAGAACCGGAACCGGAACCGGAACCGATGCAATTTCGGAACCGATAGCAGTTTTCAATTCTCTGTGAAATCTCAATTTTTGTTCGACAGAAAACTTAAGTTTATATTTCTAATACGTCTCCAATTGACCAAATTAGGCCAAAAATTCAAAAATTTTTCACCAGTCTTTTCTGGTGGCTGCCGTCCCAGACCCCAGCAACTTTCTAGCGTAGTGTTCATTGCTTAAATCTGTATGAAAGCATATGTATGTATGTATGTATGTATGTATGTATGTATGTATGTATGTATGTATGTATGTATGTATGTATGTATGTATGTATGTATGTATGTATGTATGTATGTATGTATGTATGTATGTATGTATGTATGTATGTATGTATGTATGTATGTGTGGTGTGGTGTGGTATTGTTGTTGTTGTTGTTGTTGTTGTTGTTGTTGTTGTTGTTGTTGTTGTTTTTTTTTTTTTTTATTTTTTTATTTATGTATGTATGTATGTATGTATGTATGTATGTATGTATGTATGTATGTATGTATGTATGTATGTATGTATGTATGTATGTATGTATGTATGTATGTATGTATGTATGTATGTATGTATGTATGTATGTATGTATGTATGTATGTATCAGTGACTTCCTACTATGGATTTGCTTAATTCATTGTTTACTCCATAGGTTTATGTGTTTTGTTGTAGTAAATATATCATTTTTATTATCATTTTTATCATAAATTTACGTTTAGAATGTCATGACTTCGTAAACATTACCCATTTCACAGCTTTCGGACAGTCACCGGCCCGACAGCTGTGTAGCTTGTGGTTAAAAACTAATACCTACTGGACTGCATTCACGTTGTTTTTATGTTCATTAGACAGTTCGTAATTTGCAAAAAACGCTAGCAGAACTTTCAACAGTATAAGTTACAATCTCCTTTGCGTGCAGAAATAGATCTTTAAAATAATTTTATCTACAAAACGGGGCCGCGTTTAATACTTTCTCTGGAATATTGAACCTCAGGCCTCACACTGTAACAGCTCCTCACTCAGCAGAAGAGCTTGTAATATATTAGCATCGTCCAATTTAAACGCTTTAGTTGAGGTATCAAAATGACCACAGCATAAACCTACATACATTTTAGTCATTGTCTTTGATCGTCGACAAATTTTTTACCTGCTATTTTGAATGTACTTTGTTCAGCCTTGTCATAGTTGCATGACTGTAACTGGTGTTGCTTTTGTTCCTTCTAGAAAATGGAACTATTGTTTTGAAACCAACTCTGCTCAGTGTAAAAGTTGCAGCTGCATGCTGTTATGCGCATATGCTTTAACACGTAAAGTCAGTATGGGAACTGACTGCTCTTTTTTTGAAAACTGTTTCTTTCCAGAGCAGCGGCAATTAAACGTCATTAACAATTGAAGTAACGTGGCCGAGAGGTCAAAGGCGCTACTTAAAGAGATTTGCCTTACTGCATAGGTTTGACCCGCATAGCTGTGTTTTTTCCAAAAACGTTGTTAGGTTCTGTTGTTAGCAAAAATCTGTTTTGAACAAAAATTTTTGTCAATAAAGTGAACTAAGTTTTGAGATCAAAAGTAGTTAGGGCAAGTTTTTGGGAAATTTTTTAAGTTTTTACAGTAACTCAGTAGTCAGTATCCTGTTTATGTAAGCGCTGATACCAAATTAAGCCACTGCAGTAGGTATTATCACTTTTTAGAATCGCAATGCACACTGAAACCGAAACTGATTTTGGCGAAATGTTAAGAGTGACAAATATGAATTTTGCACTGAACAAAGGAACTTTGCACTTTTTAGGGCCTGCTTGTTCAAATCTTGCACCTAAGTCTGTGCACGGTTAAACAGAATATAATCGTTTGAACCTTTAAACGCGTTTAAACGCTCACTTGTTTAACCTTTTAAACGTTTAAACGCGTTTAAACGCTCACATATTTAACCGTTTAAACGTTTAAACGCATTTAAACGCTCACATATTTAACCGTTTAAACGTTTAAACGCATTTAAACGCTCACATATTTAACCGTTTAAACGTTTAAACGTTTAAACGCGGTTAAACGTTTAAACGTTTAAACGTTTAAACGCGGTTAAACGTTTAATCGTTTAAACGTTTAAACGCGTTTAAACGCTCACTTGTTTAACCTTTTAAACGTTTAAACGCGTTTACGTTTAAACGTTTAAACGGTCAAAAAACGTTTACAACCGAAAAACGCGTTTAAACGTTTAAACGCGTTTTCTCATCTGTAAACGCGAGCGTTTAAACGTTTACAGATTTTTGTAAACGTGCCCATGCCTACTTTGTACCATGCTACATATCTGTAAAGTTTGACTTGTGTCAACTATTATTTAAGTTTTGAGTAACCCCCGACTCCCGGAGCACCCCTTAACGGAGTAACTTAAATTGAGTAACTTCCAATAAATCATGTCACTACCAGTAAATTGCTATGAGTTTTCTTGATTCGTTAGTCAATGTCTTAGTTTTTACCAGTCCGCTGAAGTATTGAAAATAAAATCACAAAAATTATTTTCACTCATCTCAGCAACCACTCTTGCAATATTTTCAAAATTTAATACATTTTCACTCACATCTCAGCAACCACTGTTGCAATATTTTCAAAATTTAATACAGTGTTGAAAGAAACTTGAATGTTGAATTATTCAAAAGAATTCAAATTCAAAAAGAATGAAAGAAATGGAGGCGCCGTGAATCAAACCCGGGCCGCCTGCTTCAAAGTCAAGCATGCTCCCACTACACCACAGCCCCCGAGTCTCATAGGCCTTAATTATCATTTACAACAGGGTCCCCCCTTCCCCCCTTCAAACATCGTTGCGACCCTGCAACGATACTCGGTCGATACTCATGCTCCCGGGGCGAACCCGAAGCCTCAAGGCCGGAGTACATTCACACGTAGGCCTTCACACAATTCCAAACCAATACTGAGGGTTTTAACCGGCTCACCCTTAACCGAAACAGGGGGTTTTTCGGCTTACCCTTAACCGAGGGACCATACCAGAAAGAGACTATGTACACAGTCATACAGCACACAGCACGAGTACCGTAAGGGTTGAAGTGCCAACCTCAACCCAGGGCATGGGGCTCCTAACCCACATCCAAAACTGTTAGGAAATAAGGCTGTCCTGAGAATCCCGGCCCTATCCTCTCGTCCTGTCACGGTCGCCACTTTGTTGAAAGAAAGGGGAGGCCCCAATTTAGAAAGAATAAAATAAATGGAGACGCCGGAAATCGTACCCTGGCCGCCTGCTTCGAAGTCAAGCATGCTACCACTACACCACAGCCCTCGAGTCTTATAGGCCTTAATCTCATTTTCAACAACAATACCTATTTGTTTAAGTGTTTAATCAAGGTTGACATTTTGACATTATAATTACCAATAAGACTTTGAAGCAACTCAGTAGTAAATGTGTGCAGAAATGCCGATTAAAAAATTATTAGTCATAACGGTTAGCGGGAAACGTAACTTGCAGACACACAATCACAGACGCTGTTTTTGCACAGTAGGTACATATTAGTAGTATAGGAGAGAGCAGTACAGGGCAGTTTGTGTGTGGGTGCGTGAAAGATCTTCAGATGTTTGACGTCTACTCCATCTCTTGTTAGTCGCTTGGCTCGGGTGGTTCCTGTGAGAGGTGGTCGGTGAGGGTATGAAACTAGGCAAACCAGTTTTTTAAGTATTAAACTATTATTTTAACTAAATTTTTAATTTTAATAATTCTTTTCGTCTGATCAAAAAAATCAAGACGTCATTGTGTAGCTTATCATTAGTATTATACGCGCATATAACAATCTAAGTTTTGCCCCTGTTTTTGGGCAGAATATTTATTTTAGTAAACCTTGTGTGAGCAGATTGATACAGCCCATTGGGGGGGCACAGACGTTATTGAGCCGTTATAGGGTCGATCAGTACCATCAATACATCATTTTATAACTTTATGTTAGGACTACAAGTTCATATGAAAATTTAAGCTGAGTTGCTGCGTTAAGGGCAAGCATAACAGGTTTAGTGTAGATTATGGCATTTTTTGAAAAAATGATACCGCACATTTTACAGACTTGGACTATTACTTAGGCGTCAAATGTTAGCTCTAAGCGATTAATACAGTCTATTTCAAATGAAAATGCCTCCGACGCGTCGGCCGACGCCAAAATTTCCGACGCGTCGGATGACGTCATCCGACGCGTCGGGTGATGTCATCCGACGCGTCGCGTGATGTCATCCGACGCGTCGGGTGATGTCATCCGACGCGTCTGATGATGTCATCCGACGCCAAAACTCTTACCAAGCATTTTGGGTCAATATTGGAATTGGGTTGCAACTTGCAGTCAAAGGGCCGAGGTTTTTAGTGCATAGGGGGTGGGCAAAAATAAAATTCAAGCACTTGAGTGTACTTAAAGTTATCAAATTAATTTTATTAAAAATTTCAGATAAAAATATTAAATTTCATAAAAAAATTTTACATTTATTTAAAATGACTAGAAAAATTGATACTAAAAACAAATAGCGTAGGAAAAGCTTAGCATAGGAAAAGCTTAGCATATATGTACACTGAAATTTTTCTGGCCATTAAGCCAGACAGTCTTATGTAACCTGGCAGACTCTCCCCCAATTGTTAGCATCTATTAGAAATAGGGGATACTTCACACACAAAGTTCAAAAAGATAACTTTTTTCCAGATTAGAAAGTAATTTGCCTTTTGTTTGAGTTACTTAGGTAGGTTTGGAAATAAGAAAGTGAAAAAAGTATTTTTAATTACATATTTGTTCCTGTCATTTTCAAATCTCGTTCCCGACCCCCCTTTTCTATGTTTGCATCTAAATTTTATCGAGTTTCATTTAGCGTCGGATGATATAAAACTTTTCCTAGCGAGGCCAGCAAGCTTGGCGTCGGGTGATATAATCGGGACGCGTCGGATGATGTCACCCGACGCGTCGGATGATGCAATCCGACGCGTCGGGTAATGTCATCCGACGCGTCGGGTGATGTCATCCGACGCGTCTGGCGTCAAAATTCGGACGCCAAGAGGCATTTTCATTTGAAACTGACTGTATGTCGTTGTATAGCTTATGACTAGGACTACAAACTGGGGCCTATTGCATAAAACTACATTCTTACATCCATTTCTACAGCAATTTAGCTACAATTACATCAGCGACGTATTCCGATTACATAAAACAACTGTAAAATGTAGCTACGTCGATGTAGCACTACATCTGTGCCATCACCGCACCTATAGCAGATTATCTACATATACTACATCTGCTACATTAACTTACGACAATTGTAGTAGATGTAGCTACATTTGGTACATCTACTACATCTGTTGCAAGAGTAGCTGACAATAGTAGCTGACATGTTGATCGCTCAATCGATCAGAGATGCATTCCCAGAGCTTGTGTTGAGTAAATTTTGTGAATATAAGCGAAAATTTTTCAAATTTCAAATTTTTTGAAATTCTAGAATGTTTTTAGGACAATTTAAAACCACAAAATCTAGCCAGAAACGCTCCTCTTGTTTTTATAACCCGTAATGTGTATAGTCGTTAAACAGAAACTCGAACAATTATAAAAATATAGTTGAAAACAGTAGCTTGATTGTGGATCGAACCACAGTCAAGAATGTAGCTACATTTTTACAGTTAATATAGTACATTTTCTTTATGAAATCTATGTAGAATGTAGCTACATCAATGTAAGGTATCACATTATAAATTTTTTACATCGCGATGTAAATGTAGATACATCAGGTGTAATGTAGCGATATTGAGATGTAATGCACATACACTGGTGTAGCTTTACGAAACTGAAAAAATGTAGGTGTACAGTTGAAGTGTAAATGTAGTTTTATGCAATAGGTCCCAGCTGTAAGAGTTTTTGCTGTATCTTTTGGTTACGAATAGTTAAGTTGGGTTTAGCATCCAATACCTGGTTTTTGGTGAATGGTAACAACAAAATGTAAAAATAATTAATTACAAATAATAAATAAACTGACAGATTAAAACATTTTTAGGATGACTCATAGCGTCTGTGTGGCATGGCGTCATCAGCTGTCGTGGTAGATTAATTGCTAATAGTAGGTAAATTACAATAGATTTCTAGGATAATAGCGAAATTCTGACGTGATGTCATTGGTTGTCCTATGTTACATAGTAGTGGTGCTGTATTGGGGGATACGGTTTTAAGTATGCCCAAGGTTGTAGTAGCAAGCATGATGTTACAACATTTATTCCACGGCCCCCTCCTTGACAAAATTTATTGCCTGGCCTCCTTCGGCCAAGTGCAAACAAATGACGCCAGTTAGGGCATAAAAACCGCCTTACTTGCAATGTTGTGTCAGCTATTACCACCCACCAATCGGTAGTGTCGGTGGTGATAACTGACCCTATCTGTTTAGATACTTCTATCAGCCACCATGCATGCACAGTGCCACAAAATGTTGACAAAAACTATGTATTTCTCCGGTTTACTTCGTGATAGCTTATGTTATGCAAATCTGGTACAAGCAAGAGAGAAAAGGCAATAACAGAGAGTGAGGCATTTTTTGATATGACTCAATACAGGGCCCTATTGCTCAAACATACAATTGTTACCTTTGTAACAATTGTATATGGTATTCAGTTGCGCAGACTTACAATTGTTACAATTGTAACATTTTGTGAAATTTCACAATTCTTCACAGTGAGCGTTGAGCCAGCTGCACCATTTCCCTCGGTTGACTGCCGAAGTAATGGAATAAAAGGACCCCACCCAAGGTCGATAGGTCGATGGGGGCACTATATCGAGTGTTTGACCATCTGTATTCTGTCCGGGCAGTGGGGGCATAGTCTGCTCTCGTGCTCATTGAGGAGATGTCTGTAGGCGGCCAGCTTTTTACAATGCCCGCTCCGCAGTTGCGTCAACAGTGTCTCTCCTTTGCGGCTCAAACACTTCACTTTCATGTTGCGGTCATAATATATGTCTCTGGCCTTGTGGTGCGTGAGTCGCGCATCCACAAAGCACGGGCTGAGGTAAGCATAAGCGATCTTCAAGTGTATGGCAGTCGGTGGGTCAGCAAGGTCACAGGCTTCCTGGGCTGCGGCATCGGCTAGTTCCGCGTAAGTTGACGTGGATCGGAACCAACAGTAAAGTGATTCGGCGCTGTGTCTGGGCCAGTTTTGCTTTTATGGTTGCGGTGTCATTGGACTGAATTATAAGTGCTTTTGGAAGTGGCTGGCTGTCTGAACACATAACTATGGAGTTTCTGGTTTGATTATATTATCAGAGTTTACCGCATCGATTGCTAGCTGCAACTGCTGCTGCTGCTGCTAGTGCGATGCACGCCTGAGTAATGACCTCAGTAGCGTGAGGCAGCCGGCTGGGTTGTTTATTAGCCTATCGGTCGTCGGTTGCTCTACTTCAAACGTCTCAATTGTCTCTCTTATAAGGTCTGGGCAATCGCAGAACACGTGGATGTTGGTTTCATCGGCCTCCCCACAGATTCTGCACTGTGCGTTGAAATTTATTTTTCGTTGATATTTATGGATCTATTTTCTTCTTGAAGCTAATCAGATCAGGTATATGGCCGCTCCTGAAACGGGCCAGCATGACCCTGTCGGCCCTAGGCATCTTTTTCTTCAAGTTTGGTTGGAGATTGCCATAGATTTCGATGGTTGAGGGCCAGGAATTCTGGTGCTTGGCCGTGATCTTCCTCTTGATTTCTGACTTAGCCGTGCCAAAACTGATGTTGAGCCCAGACTGGTCTTCCTGGCAGCCCAGTTTGGCTTGTTCGTCAGCATACTTGTTGCCCGGAAGGCTACAATGGCCTGACACCCAGGCAAGTTTGACCTTTTCACCCCACTCAATTTTCCATCGTGTTTTGACTGCGTTGGCATGGTTGCTCAGGGCACTGCTGACTGGTGTAAGGCTGTTCAAAATGTCTAGTGCTGCTCTGCTATCTGCACATATTAGGGCGTTTGACCACTGGTTGTGTGTCAGCCACTCGAGCGCCATTTCAAGTCCGACGAGCTCCGCTTGTGTGGATGATGCTAGTCTACCGGCGCCGCTTTTCCGGCAGGCAACGACCGTTGGGTGGCTGGTGGGGCCGTGGGTGACTACACACCCGGCTCCCCCCACAGTAGATTGACCCTCGACCGCTCCGTCAGTGTAGATTACTATACTGTATGGGTCGAGCGTGTCATGGTTGCCATCAATTCAGTTGGTACATTCCTCCAGCAGTATCTCTGGGGGAGTGTTGCCTTGTCTGCTGGATGTAGCTGTCTTGTGGTATGGGATGTGCAATTGGTTTCTGGCGGTGGAAAAGGCTGTGGTTTAACTGTGCCAAAGATCTCCTCCCATTTCCTTGCTGCAACGCTCCGTCAGTCTGGTCGTTTGAGTCGGACTGGCCTGAGGGATTCAGCAATAGCTCTTCTTAGGTTGTCTGCTTTCATACGTAGGGACTTATCAAAGGCCGCCGTAGCTAAGAATTCCGCTCGTGCCTTGGCCTGGGGGAGTCTGGCTTCGATTAGGACTGACTCTGCTGGTGTTGTTTGTATTACGCCCGAGATAATCCTTGCAGCTGTTAACTGGGCCGATTCCAGGAGGTTCCATTGGCATTGGGATAACCAGGGGTGCCACACTGGGCCGCCATAGTCCATAACCGATCTTTCTATAGACAGATAAGCCGTGCGCAGTAACTGCTGCTGCTGCTTCTGTTGCTGCTGTTTCTGCTGCTACTGCTCATAATACTATTTTCACTAACAATAAATTGTGTTTTCGCTAAGAAGGATATCCAGATCTGTTGGCAACATTTTTCCATAAAGGTCATTTTTAAGCCTAAAGCTACCATAATTAACTTCCTTTCGATGGATGTTTTGCTAAGTGCTGTTTTATTTTTCTGTTTAGTCCTGCGTGAAACTGACCAGTAAACTCAAAGTTTTCTTAAGGTGTTGCTCCGAATGACTGACTTTTCAGTCATTTTTCAGTAAAATTTTTCAGTCATGTTTGGAAGTCTTTGCTCTAGAAAACAGGTTGTACAGCATTAAATTAGCTTTTGGTTGATGACTCGGTTTTTGAGAAAATTGACCGTATGTTGCTTGACTTTCACGGATTTTCTTTATTTTAATCTATGTGATACACCCAGTCACCCAACTGACAAAAATAAAGTTTGTTTCGCTATAATTGATTTAGTTTGGAAAATACCGATTTTTGACATTTTGGCTGTCTTCGCGTGTTCGAGCATTTTGTATTCTATCGCTGATGTTACTTCAAGTTGGCTAATAAGTTTTTGCATAATAATATCCAAATATATGTTCTATTAACACAAGCAAGAAAAATTTAAAGTTCATGTACAAGTGAAAAAATACAGTCGTTCAAGTCTCAGAAACTTTACGTTCAATAGTCATTGTTTTTCAAGTTTTTTATTAAAAACGTCTCTTAATAGGTTTGGGCGGCACTTTTACCTGTGCCAATGCTCCTACTATTAGTCTATATGCATGCAAAAAATAAAGAAAATCGAAGGTGTAGTAGACAGTCCTTAAAACAAAAAACCCCACCCTTTTTGGCTTTTTCACTCTGGTCTTGTGTTTATCACACATGGTCTAAAACCTTTCTGTCACCCTACGCTGGATTTTCATTTTGTGTGTAAAACTACACTAAAATATGCTTAAACTATTTCTGTAATAAAAGTTTATGGCACGTATAGTAGATAAAAATTAAAACTGTTTCACTTTCAGAAACTTTGAAGTTCCGTGTCATGATTATATCAGTTTTTTAGCAATAGCCTCTTAATCGGTTTGGGCGGCAACATTATTTTTCTGTGCCTATAAGCCTAATAGTGTTGTATGTACATGTAAAAAATAAAAAAAATCGAACAAGTAGTAGACAGTCGTTCAAACAGAAAACTCAACCCTTTTTGGCTTTTTCACTTTGGTCTTGCAATCGCTTAGTAAGTCGGTTTAAACTACACGCAGGCATTTTTTGCTGTTCTTTTCACAAAAGAAGTACTTTATTTATGTAATTTCTGAAGCACGAGCTTTTATTTGCTGTAATTTGCGTCAAATCTCTTCACTAGGGCCTTGTTCATAAGCGTCATCAGAATATTCTGTTTTAGTTATTACTGGCAGTTGCTCGCCTGATAAATGCTGCGTTGTTGCAACACTGGTGCTTCTTTCAGATGTTAGTCGGCTGGGAAACAACAATGTTCAGCTCAAATTTCATGCATAAATAGTAGCTATTTGCAGTATTAGCTGAGATTAGATGCTAGGTAGCCTTGATATTGTTATTCTGTAGGTACTATTTATCTACCTCAAAGCTCTATTTTTATATTTTTTCAAAATAAAGAACTAAAGCAAAATTAAAAATTCTCTGTACCTAAAGATGGAAGCTATTTGCTGCCAGTGTAGATATTCATCTAACTGAAACCTTGGTTGGCTATCTAGATTAATTTCTTGCCTCATTTGAGCTGCCAATGTTTACGAATTGCCAATTGAGGCACGCTAACAGCTTTTTTCAAATGTTTTGAGTACATAGAAATAACCATATCTTGCAGCGATATTTTTCCGGTTTGTATGCATGCTTTCCGACACTTAATTGAGCTTCTAAATTGTGGAACTTTTGAAACTCTTTAACACATCCTTCTTCTGGACAAGCAGAAAAGTTTTACAAAAATTAATGTAAACGAAATTTTACTGTATATATATATATATATATATATATTAAAAAATTAAAAATTAGGTAAATTGAAGCCACAGATGTACATGGGGTGGTCTGGGGGGGGGCAAGCCCCCCCCCAGATTTGAAATTCCGGGACAAGCCCCCCCCTCAGATTTGACCAGTCGGGACAAGCCCCCCTCTCTGAAACCCCAAAATCGCTTCAGATTGCCGTAAAATGCTTCAAAAATGACCAAAAACGAAAAAATCGCTAAAAATATAGGAATTTTGCAAAAATTTCCCATTTTTAGGCAAAAATTGGAAATTTTCGCGTTTTTGGAACAAAATATCGGGACAAGCCCCCCCTAAAATGTCGAAGATTTCGGGACAAGCCATCCAAAACCGAGACCCCGTGTACATGTATGGGTGTGGCTAATAAACGAGTTGATCTAAAAACATTGGCAGCTCAAATGAGGCAAGAAATTAATCCAGATGGCCAACAAAGGTTTCAACCAGATGAATATCTACGCTGGCAGCAAATAGCTTCTTTCTTTAGGTCAATTTTTTACTTTTGCTTTAGTTCTTTATGTTTAAAAACTATAAAAATATAACTTTGAGGTAGATAAATAATACCTACAGAATAACAATTATTATTTTACGTAACTTACGTCGACTTCTATGACTCGTATCTTACTTACGATTCTTACTACGACTCGTTTTTGCTATATTAAATATATACTTTGCATTTTTATTCTCGTCAATTTTTTTATCTTACATATTTTGTTTATTATCCATCTAGACACAGCCGACAAAAAAGGAGTCTGATTAGTCAAAAAATTGTGGCCTGCAGGAGACATTAAGGTATTATTTCGTAATCACAATCCTATTCATGCCTTTAGTAACATTTCGACTCCAGACAAAACTTGAAAAGTCAAAAACACTATAATTAACGTTTATTATTTAGCCTCTGAGTATTATCACAAACATCACATTAATATGTGTAGCAAAACAATCCTTAGTTAAACTAAAGTAAGGATTAAGAAATCTGTAGGCAGAATTTTTTCTGATATTTTGGTGCTTTTTTCCAAAAATTACCCAGAATAATCGCACTTTCTTCTACTTTAAAAGCATCCACTTAGCTTTTACTGCAGCAGATTAAGCTGGCCTGCGGATGTCAACCCCCAGCTAAAAAAGCGTCATGTATTTCCATCACCTACAGATTCGCTACTTCTCGATGAAAACAAAATTTGAGAAAAAATTACTTATTTCAAAATGTATACATTAAGTTTCACTTAATACATAATGATAAGCAGTTTAGCTAATAATGGCTAAATTCAAAATCCGCTTCAGCCTTGCAGCTTAGACTCATGTCTTGAAAAGAAAATGCAATGATGTTATGTTATATATATTTTCACTAAATATAAAAAATGATCTGTCAAAAAACGTTGAAAAAACGTCAAAAATAATAAAACAAGACGATACCCCAAGTAATCTAAAAAAATAAAAAAGTAAAAAAGTAAAAAAAAGAAATGCAGACGCCGTTAATCAAACGGGTAGCTTGCGTTGACGTCGAGAATGCTGACCACTACACCACAGTGCCCAAGTCTCGTAGGCCCTATTTCTTATTTACAACAGTTACCTATTTGCTGTCTCTAGTCATTAAACAATACCATTTGGGTGGGATTTACAAAGCGCAATTAACTTTGTCTAAATCGAACACGTAATTGTATGAAATACACATAGAATGTTGTTTTGTAAACTACATCCTATTGAAATGAGAATTTGCATCACATGTCGAACACTCACATAGATGGTTCCTATGTACATTGTCCTTAGTTACTCAAAATATTAGACCTGTATTAATAGGTATAACTTTTACATAAAAAAGTTTGGAAACTAGTTTTTGCAAAAAAATCAGCCAAAAGCTGCCCTTTGCTTATGAGATAACGACGGTGAATCTAACGCCGTATTCCCAAAATCACCTACAGGAAACCTTAGACTGTCCTTATTCACTTGTAAAGGTAAGGTAAAGGTATTCCGTAGGTAAAACTAACAGTAACGTTCGAAACAAGGCCAATGTGGTCTGACGAGGTGAAACACTTGCAGGATTCAGTATTGTTGCTGTAAAAAATTGAGCGTTTTTTTAACTCAAAACTTAGTGATAACCCTAGCTATCACTTTAGCTTAACTCACTGTCTGCGAATATTTTACCCTTACCTTTATCAGTTGGTTAAGACAGATTAACTAAACCACTAGTAAATTATAGAAAACAGCCCCAGATTTAGCAAAACAGTTATAAAAAGTTTTGTTTCTTCATATATGTATTTTACATATATTTCACATATTTTTCAAGTTTTTCTCAAAAATTTTTTCAAAAACAAACTCAATTCTTGAGATTGCACATGAAATTATTATTTATTTACTTAATTATTAATTATTTACAAGTCTAGTGCGTCTAGTTTAGACTAGTTCGACCATGTCGTAAAATACGACAAAGTTTGTTTTATGTGACATTATTTGAAAAATCAGCAAAAATTTTTCAACTATTAAATTAAATTCAATGGCTCAGAGATTTGATCACTCATGGTGTGATCTGTACAATCAGCACCAACAAATGGTAATTACGGTATGTACGTAACAAAAACAAGTGGGTCCCTAAAAAGGACATTAATCCGTCACAGAGCAATGCAAAATAGTAGGTAACGCAAAAAATATACAGCTGGGAAGATTTTATTTGCACTTACGTTGCATCAGATTGAATTGGAGTCAGAGCATAAGGCGCCTTGAGCTTGAGTCGGATTTACGATTTTTCCACCCGTTCGGCTCAGTTCGAGTTAAAGTTTTGGACGTCAAGGTAAAACCTAAGGTTTGAGATTAAATGTTACCATTTTGGCCACAGTCTCGATCTAGGGGTCATATTGCTAATAGCGACTAAGGTGTCTGACCACAAATGATGGGTTTGTCCACAAACCGCCACCTCTTTGAACCGTTTTCCAATATCTCTGGTACTTCGCCTTTACCTTGTGAAACATAACCAACTTTTTGAGCTCTAAAGCTTGTGCTCGGCCCAAAATGTTACATGCTTATTAAACAGTACTTCGTAAATTTTAAAAAATGTAAAAATGTCAAGGTGACGACAGAATTTCTGAGTTTTTGCAGCAACTTTACCACTAATTAGACTATAATGCCGCGGTTAATAAACTTAAATAGAACCCAACCCTTCGACGAACACTGCAGCATTCAAAAACAAGTAGGCCCCAAAAGGGGGCAAAGTTCCTTCCCCGGTGTCTACCTTTCAGGTTTAAATAAATTGGTTCTATTCCATACTTTACTGTAAGCTACACTGCGTACCTTACTCTACTTTATACCTAGCTTATTATTACCTAACCTAACTACGTAGTACGTACAAAAACAGAGCTGCAGGATGTTAAGCATCCCGCTGCATCTAGCCATTAGGCTCAAAAGTTACGCTTTGATCCGAGCTGAGCACATCAGCTCTAAGAAGCGATAAACAGTGTTGTCCAGCGGTACTTAAATACTGCTGTTGAAACATTACGGTGCCGAGGCTACAAAATTCTGTCACTGTTCACTATTGTTACAGACAGCATACTTGCATTTATTGATTGATTACGTACTTGCATATACACAGACAAAAATAAAGCAGCCAGCACCCAGCTGAATTTACACGCAAAACATATAGGCGATCAAGCGTATGCAGCAGTGTTTTGCACTGCAGCATCTATGAATCAAAACAATAGTTCCTTCTCTAGAAGGAACAAAAAATTTGCCGCCAAAACCCACGTTCTGACTAACAATGTAATTCCTATTCGTAGAAGCAAAACACTGTAAGACGCAACCAAATTTGCATATGATTACATCCCATACGCACACACACAGTGTAATGTCTGCACAATGCCGTCAAACAGTCAGAAAGGAAGGGGCTAGTGACATTAACACATGCCTGAGTCTGAAAATATGCACTAGGGAGGGAATGAACTGCAGAACTTGCTGCATAATGTTTCCGATAGTCACAACAATTGACAAAACTTGCAATTTTACAGGATTGTCAACAAATTATGGCAACCTGCCCCCAATAGCAAAACAAACTAATTTCGTAAACGCTAGGCCTATGATGAGCATTATGGTTACCTGCCCCGTAAGTATAAATTTACACATACATCATATACCAAAACGAGTCCAATAATTCCAACTCTAGGCGGAATAATGATTGGATCGAAGTGCGTACTAATGAAATGAAAATACTTTTGTACTGCTCAAAAAATCAAACAAAAGTTAAATTGAAATAAAAACAACCTCTGGCTGGACTCGAACCAGCGACCGACGGGGTGAAACGCCGCAGTGCTAACCATTTCACCACAGGGACTACAACAACAGTAAGTTCGGTTTAAGATATTTTGCTTCTATTATTTAACACTATGGAATGATTCCAAAAATTATTTTTTCCATAAAAAGAATTTAGCTTAGGTGCTATGATAATACTGATAAGGGTAATATAAGCTTTCGTTTGGTATATGCAAATCTGGATTATTATATTTATCAATTTGCTTAGAATAGTTTATATCCTATTAATTATCATATATTCGTTATTTAATTATTTTTGCGCATTTTTTCATTTTTTGTTTTTTAATGCGCATTTTTTGTTTTTACCAGTGTTTATTATATAGTGTTCCACTATTCCGTGAATATATGGTATTCCGTCGTACATTAATTACGGGTTCTAACTCCAGAAAAATTGGTATTGCCTAAAAGCCTAGCAAGGATTATTAAATCTCTGGGCAGGATTTTTTTATTTTTCTCAACGTGGGTAGAAGTTTTTTGCAACTTAGCTGCAATTAATAAGCTTTTAGCTGAGACAGCTAATTATTTGTTCTGGGCCTGACACCACTCAGACGAAAGTTATCAAAAATAATACACAAAAAATAAAACCCTCAAGCAATTATTATATTTCAAATAAAAAGCTAAAAATATTTGGTCCGTTTTAACAGAAGATGATATCTTGTGGGGCTTTTTGAAAAATGAAGCTTGTTGAAAATTAAGCTTAAGGAACATTAGTAATGTATAACCAAGAGTACATAATAAAAAAATACAACACTCTCCCTATTATGCCTTGGCCTTGCGTCCAATGCGGAGCGCAAAATAGCCCTTTTGTGTACGGTTTTCAGTGGGTACCCCCTCCCTTGGTTGAAGACGTAGTGCTCAACTGAGAGGGAGCCCCCTCTCAGATCAAGACACTGACAAGGCCATTCGCTGAAATAGTGAACTGGACTGTCCTATTATGTACTCTTGGTATAATATACCGGTACCGGTCATTTTTGATTGATTTATTCACAAATTAAATAAATCATCAAACAACCTATTCTAACGTGTGACAAAAAATATGGAACATTGAGAAATAAGTATAAACAGAACAAATTTCAACCGCTAAGACCACAGTGAGTCGCTGCTAAAATTGGTCAACCTGTTTTCTTTCTATGTTCAACATTTTTTGTCATACTTTAGTGAGAAATGCACTCCAGTGAAAATAAGAAAAACATTTTCAATTTATTGAATATATTCAATCTATTGAATAGTGCATTAAATTGATATGCATGGCAGTAGACAAACTGTACCAACGATATCAAACCGAAGAAACGATGGGGGTCAGTCGCACAAAAGTCATAAACAATAAGTTCATATGTTAATAAGTTCATATGTTAATAAGCCCTATGAATCTGCGTTGCACAGAAAGCCTATTGTAATAGGTTGAATTATCATAGGTACAATAGGCTGAGTTCAATAGGCATAATCTAGCGTGCGGTATCAAAGTGTGCGTGCTTCTTTCGATTTGAAACTTTTTGCCATAACGGTAAGTTTCCCATGTATCACGGTTTTTTAGATGCCTCGGAGAAACGGCGATTCGGCTATGGCCAATTATTATACACGGATTTGTCTAAAATGGCCGGCAATAGCTGTGGCGATTTTTAGCACACATTGCCGATTAGACTGTTTCGCCGCGGCTATAACTCGTCGTGGCTATTTTGGCGATTTTCAAATGGCCAAGTTTTTGCTGAAGAAACGTGGCTATAGCCAGCCTATGGCAATTTTTGAAATCAAGTAGAGACCCCCTAGAAGTGGCGATTCGGCTATAACCGCCAATAGCCGTTACAAATACACTGTTTGGTCTGAAATAGCCGGCTATAGCTGCTGCCAGCATTGGCTATTTTTCCTGTTGTGCCACAGCACAACAGGTCTTTAATTTTGATTTTGTCATATTACACTGTCTCGCTTGGTTTCCGAATGTCAGTGCGTCTGTTTAGTTCACTGTTTGAATCAAATGCGCGTCTGCAGCAGACTTTTGAAGCAGTACTGACCAGCAATTTATTCGCGTACGTTTGCTTGCCACTAGGGTTGTTTCAATTATTTCATTTAATCATTGAAACCCACTTTCAATTTCAATTTCAATATCAATTATTAATTGATATTGAAATTGAAAATAATTAGCCTAAAAATTGATAATGGTATTGAAATTGAAAATAATTTGGTCAAAAATTGATAATGGTATTGAAATTGAAAATTTTTTAATTGAAATTGAAATTGAAACTATACTTTCAATTTCAATATCAATTATGCTGGGCTGGTTGACTTCACAGCATGTCTGATGCTGGAACGAAGTCTTGTCTGTATGCCTGTTTGTGCATGTAGCATGTGTCGGTGAACAACCATGATTGAAACGTAATTGATATTGAAATTGTCTAATTTCAATTATTATTTTCAATTTAGCGTACGTCTCTTTATTATCAGCTTGAACTTTTGTTATTGTAGGGGCAAAGATCCATTTATGATCAAGTCGCAATTATGAATAACTGAAAATTTGATTGGCTAGATCTCGGGCCACGTGACACATTGACGTATGAAAAACTTATCAAAATGAAGCTTGACGTTTGGGCAACCAATGACAAAAAAAATGTTTCGGTCACGCTTGCGTATCCGGAAAAATTTTGGATCAGGTGCATCCAATCAAAATTTCCCGAAAACTTTGTTAAGAAAAGGACCATCTCAAGTTCGTTTGTCAGCTCAGATAAACTGATGCAGACTATTTTGAGTAAAAATTTTTGCATCAGCGAAATCAAGTGTTTTTCTTCTTTACAAACAAGTCAGGTGAATAATTTAAAATAAAAATAAAAATAAAAAATTTAAATTTAAAAAAATCACTAATAATAATTAGTGACGTGGATCGAGTCGGATCGCTGATTAAGTAAGGTTAGATGGCCAGATCGAATCGGCTGTGAAATTTTGGATCGGCGATTCGGCGATCGTTTCTATAACTTATGAGTATTAAGTACCGTGGTGCGTGCGCGGTGCGTGTAATTTCGCGCATTCTTGTGTTTATAGAGAAACAGTTATCATAATATTACTTATTAAAAAAGCCTCAGCAGTTACGCTAAAAAAATTGAAAAATAATTGAAATTGAAAATATTTGCAAAATTGAAATTGAATTGAAAATATTTCGAGAAAAAAATTGAAATGGTATTAAAATTGAAAATATTTGGGCAAAAAATTGATAATGGTATTGAAATTGAAAATAATTGGGCAAAAAATTGATAATGGTATTGAAATTGAAAATATTTGGGCAAAAAATTGATAATGGTATTGAAATTGAAAATAATTCCATAATTGAAACAACCGTACTTGCCACATGTATCAGCGTAATAAAGTTGCTGTCACATAAGTCACATAACTGGTGTCTTGCAATCAGCGTTCCGATCGAATAATTAATGTCGATAGAAATGAGCAGTTCTCATAATTTTTGCATCCAGCTTATTAGATTGGCTATCATAGAGACGGCCGTCGACTATATTATGTAAGTTATAAACCATATGGATTGTCCTTACAAAATACAAACGCTATTTATATTATAATGTTTATCACAGTATAGCTTGGCTGGTGAATTACCACAATATGAGAATCTACTTTCATTTGCTTCATTAAATGAAATTGATGTTAATGCTGCAAAAGTTTTAGCTGCACAACAGGTTTTAACAGACCTGTGGTCAGTTTACTTAAAAATTTATGCTTCATACTTACTGAAGATTTTGCCGCAGATTGGGCTTGTTCCACTTGTGCTGATTTGCCACAGATATAGCTCGCCGCGGCTATTTTGGCGATTTTCAAATGGCCAAGTTTTGACTGAAGAAACGTGGCTATAGCCAGACTATGGCTCTTTTTGAAATCAAGTAGAGACCCCCTAGAATTGGCGATTCGGCTATAGCCGCCAATAGCCGTTACAAATAAACTGTTTGGTCTGAAATAGCCGGCTAAAGCTGCTGCCAGCATTGGCAATTTTTCCAACGTCCAAAACAAAAAATGAAAAATACAACATGAAGATGATTTTGTGGTGGAATCGAATCACCAACCTTATGGTTATCAAGCGTACACTCTGTCGCTAAGCCACCAAGTCATCTAGAATATTGGCAATAACTGCAGGTTTTGAACGAACGACGAAAACTTGCTCCAATGGGGCACAGTATAAATGTAGGTATATTGAGCAATAATTGAATTATAGAAAAAGGGGGGACACCCCGTGGCAAAAAATAATTGTTTTACACATAGTGACCATGTTCTGACGTCACCTGTAACTCTGTTAGCATGACACTGAACTGTGTAATTGATCTACTTATATAGATAGTTTATTGATAGGCTTTCAGGTGGCCTGTAGCTCAATAGGAACGCAGTTGAACTGGTAACCGATTGGTTGGCAGTTCGATTCTGACCAGGCCACACAACTTTTTTCAATCTGTAGCTTTCATGCTGGAACACCGTTCTAAGCCGGCAATAGCCGGTCATTAACGGCAGTCATTAGCCGGCAATAGCCGATTGACAGCGCAGGCTCATCAATTCTGTGAAATGGCTATAGCCGAGCTATTGCCCGGCTATAACGGCTATTCCTAGTCAAAACGCGGCTATAGCGCTAATAGCCGATTGCCAGTGCGGGCTCATCAATTCTGTGAAATGGCTAAAGCCGAGCTATAGCCCGGCTATACCGGCTATTCCTAGTCAAAACGCGGCTATAGCGCTAATAGCCGATTGACAGCGCGGGCTTGGCAGATTAGTAGCCAAGTAGACAGCCTCGGTCGGGTCGCCAGGTGATTCGTTGAATTTTATAGTAACCAAGAGTACCTATTACTGTTGTTTTGATACCATTTTGATACTTTTGATATAAATATGATACTTGGGTATTAATACTTTTGATATGAGTATCAATATTAAAATTGGTATCAAAAGTATCATATTTAAATTATGGTATCATATTTAAATTATTTGGTATCATATTTATATCATATTTAAATTTTTTCCGAGTATCAAATATCAAAAGTATCATATTTAAATTCAAGGTATTGTATTTATATCATATTTAAATTTTTTCCGAGTATCAAATATCAAAAGTATCATATTTAAATTCAAGGTATTGTATTTATATCATATTTAAATTTTTTCCGAGTATCAAATATCAAAAGTATCATATTTAAATTCAAAGTATTGTATTTATATCATATTTAAATTTTTTCAAAGTATCAAAATTATATATTGTATTTAAATTCCAGTATCATATTTAATATCAAAATTTTGCTTCCCACGCTTAAAGGCGGCACCTTTTGATGTTTGTGCAGGCTAAGAACGGCGGCATTCTTTGATCTCGCCTTTAGCTCCGCCTCCTTTTTTTGATTGGCTACTGCCGTAAAAACAAAAGGGGGCACCCTTGTGTAAAATTTCAGTCGGAAAAGCATAATAAAATCAATGAATAGGCAGTAGGCTGGTAGTTCGTTTGGTTTTGTAGCATTTTGATACTTTTGATATAAATATGATACTTGGGTATTAATACTTTTGATGCCGGTATCAATATTAACATTGGTATCAAAAGTATCATATTTAAATTATGGTATCATATTTAAATTATTTGGTATCATATTTATATCATATTTAAATTTTTTCAGAGTATCAAATATCAAAAGTATCATATTTAAAGTCAAAGTATTGTATTTATATCATATTTAAATTTTTTCCGAGTATCAAATATCAAAAGTATCATATTTTAATTCAAAGTATTGTATTTATATCATATTTAAATTTTTTCCAAGTATCAAATATCAAAAGTATTTTATTTAAATTATTTGGTATCACATTTATATCATATTTAAATTTTTTTCAAGTATCAAATATCAAAAGTATTTTATTTAAATTCCAAGTATCATATTTATATCATATTTAATTTATTTTGCGGTATCAAAACGACAGTAGTACCTATCGATGTATTAGACATGTTTTTATAAGTACTTTATCACACGTACGACAGACTTACACAGGCCCTTTGCAGTCAGCAGCAGGGCGGGGGGAGGGGTGAAGCACCTGTCTGGGGGGGGGTGAGGATGCCTTCTGGAACCCAAACCCCCCACGCCTGCCTAGATCTTAAGGGGTGCAAATGAAGGTGCCGCTAACTCTTTCTGAGGGGGTGTAAAGATTCAAAGATAGTCTATCAGGATAACGAGGGGTGAAAATATAGTCTTGCCGCTAATTTTATGTGAGGGAGGTATAAAGGTGCAAAACTAGTCTGTCAAGGTAACGAGGGGTGAAATACAAGCTAGCCGCTATCTCTATCTTCGGGGGCTAGTAAAAGTCGTGATACATGGGAATGTGACCGCCATAACTTTCTTCAGCATCATTTTTGGCCAACAGTTCTTGAACAAGCCCAATCTGCGGCAAAACCTCCAATAAGTATTAAGCAACACTTTCAAGTAAACTGACCAGTGGGTCAGTTAAAACCTGTTGTGCAGCAATTATTTTACTTCAAATTGTGTAATATAAAAGATTGGGTAGTTTTTCGTTTGAGCAAACTGTGTATGCAAAATATTGAAGGTGTTTTTCTACAACATATTGTGTAAAAACAAGCTAGAAGTCCCTCAAACGAAAAAATTATGTATCATAACACCATTCTGATTCTAAAGTCATAAGTTGCGTCCTTTGATTAAGGAGTTTATTAAATCTATTTCTAGTCTGCAGGTATCTTTCAAAGAAAAAAATAAAACTATATGAATAAAACGCAGCGATCAATTTTGGAAAAAGCATCGCGGTCATAGGATAAGGCCAATATGAAATGCCTTGAATAATTAACGAAAGTGAAATCCTTAAGATGCATATTTATTCCTCGTTTCTGGGAAAATAAATATGAGGCAAAACACAAAACTTATTAAAAACTGCCAATTAATAAGTTTAAAAAAGTTACCGAAACGTGGGATCGAACCAGGAACATTTAGACCTGCAGTCTAACGCACCCCCAACTGTGCTATTTCGGCTTGCTAATAATTGTTAAAAGTCAACATGACAACTGGTGCTCTGTAATTACAAGCGTAAGATAACATCAACAGCTTTATTACGCGGCCCCCTCAGGGGCCGCGTATATACTATATTCAGAATCTGGGAGTCCTATGTTAATCTGGGTAGGTCGAATTGCTAGTGTAAATTAACACTAGAAGGGCAGGTACCTCTCAGTTTTGCAATACATCATGCAACTCGACGGAACTAGCATGATCTCGAACATAGCAGAGTGCAAAACATACAGCTCCGGGGCGGAATCGAACCACCGACATTCTGATCAATAATCAGATGCTCCGTAGTACACGCACCACTACCAACTGAGCCAACCGGGCTGTTGAATCTTTCAAATTCCACGCAGACTCGTATCACACGTAATGAACAAGATGTTACAGCAGCAATAAGGGATGATTAAGGATGTCATGCAAGCGTGCATGTTATGTATGTGGACAATAAAATTCGAATTAATTTTTACATGATTATGTTTCTATTCTCCGATATCAGTGCATATCAGCATTATCTTCTATCCGATGTCGACACTCATGTGACATTTGTATTTTGTCACCCAAAGCTAGGAAGTTTGTAAACGCACATTAGGTGGTGTTAACTACTTAATACAGTGGTCTTAGTGGTCTAGTGGTTAGTATTCTTCACTCTGAATCTGCGGGTTGGAGTTTAAATCTCGCTGACGACATTTTGTGAGTGCATGTAGGTACGTGACTTTTGCCTAATTTTTTTTAATTTTATTTTAATATGTAGTTTGTTTGAAACGTGTTTCTGTGTTGTTTAGCAATTTTGTCTGAAAATAAACTTTGAGCTACTCAGCAGTAAATGTGATCAGCGCAAAGAACTTGCAAATCTTTTAGCCGAAAATAAGGGCCGCGTTTTATATTTCTTGTGGAATATTGACACTCTAAACTCACAAAGTAACCACTTCTCACTCACCAGAAAGCTTGTTAAGATTTAGGTTCATCGATAATGATTTCGTTGATCAATGTATATTTTCAGAATGTACGTTGAAATCAGTTTAGTGTAGCAATGTTTGCTGAGTTATTATTATTGAAAGCTTGATTCTGATGCACTGTTCCACTAAAATCATTCAGTTATTGAGATTAAGTTGTAGGAACCGGTTGGTTCAGACGGCAGCGCTTTGGATTAATAATCTAAGGACAGATGGTTCGATTCCGTCCCTTAACTAACTTGTTGAAGCTGCTAATTCCATCAACGTAGCATTGCGCTGCAGATAGCTGTGTTCTACTGAGCTGCCAATTCCATCAACGTAGCATTGCGCTGCAGATAGCTGTGTTCTACTGAGCTGCCAGCCTTCCAGTGTAACTTACACTGTAATTCAAGGTGACACACGCACATACATATTGGAGCTGAAGTAAAACATGCATACAGCAAATTTTTTGTACAGTTTAGTGTTATACTGCCAAAATCAAAATTAAAGAGCTGTAGTGCTGTGGCACAACAGGAAAACCAATTGTTCAAAAATGGATGGACTGTCATAATATCACCTACTTTTGAATATCTTTAATTTTTTACCTATTTTAGCGCGTCTTATTTAATTTTAATAGGACAAATTGGACTTCAAAAAACTTAATAAATTTTTAACCAAATCAAAAAATTTCTTTGGTATGCATAGCAGAATATATATCCAATGCAAAAGTACAAAAAGCTTTTCCCGAAAACATTTAGAAGTGTCAAAAAGTTAAGTTAATAAATAGTAACTCAGCCTATTGCAGAACAAAGACAATTCATAAGTGTTTTGGACTACGCTAGACAGGCAATATACTTTTTTGTGCAACGCGAGCTTATTGCACTCAGTTTGCTCCATGGCGCATGAGCGGGCGCACACGCACACTTGCATACTGCACTGTGTGAAATAATGCAGCAGGCAGTGTAAAAATAGAATGCGCCCTCTCATGCGCCCGCTCATGCGCCCGCTCATGCGCCCTCTCATGCGCCCGCTCATGCGCCCTTGTGTGAATAGGCCTTTATTGCTTTATTGCTTTGTGCAACGCAAAACAGCCAATAGGTACGAACCTAGTCATTACTTATGAATACGTCTGTACTTGTGCAACAGGCCTGGTGAAGTGCTTAAGACAAGTAGCACATAAATTAGTCAAAACGTTTTCTTTTCAAAATCCAAAAAAACTACGCGTAATTTGTAGAATCGGACAGTTTCATGAACTACCTAAACTTATTAGCAAAACCTGAAGTGATATTGTAAAGTCGTAGGTTTCGCAACGCCGATTTATTAACAATAATAGAATAAGGTCCATTTATTAGCAGTAATAGTCAATAAGCAATCGGCAGTAATAGTCATTAAACAAACGATAAACGGCGATGAAACTGGACCGGCACGACATTGGGCGAGGGCGGGCGGCTGAATCAAATGGGTTAAAATCTTAGGCTGAGAACCCTGAGCTGGAGGGGGACGACCCCTCCCAAGTTCTCAGCCTAAGTTTTTTACCCACAACTATTACTGAGAGACGAGAGCTAAAAGAACTGAACTGACTGTCTGCAACCTTTGCAAAGTTCAAGTTCACTAAACTGCATACTTTAAACTGTAGCCACTGGCTACTTAGCGATCAAAGAATTAGATAGTGAAACTAAATTACATTTATCGTTTCTATACAAGCCGACTTCACAGAGGGGGGTCGCAAAGTCAGCCTAACAGCTTCTCCCCGCTGGCACAATGTCGGCGCCCTCGCCGGCTTAGTTTCACCGCCTCACTTCACAAATGTAAAAACAGTGGAAACTGAATATAAATGCATACTACACAATCAATATACTTAAAAATACCATTAATTAATCAATATACTGTGAAATCCTTTTAAAATACAATACTGGAAAACTTGGTTAACTTTTTGGTGTTTGTTGTTTATGAAATGCTTTTATTAACGGAAATGACAATTTGAATTCAGTTTAACTAAAAGTAATAATTCCTATATAATTGAATAATTTCAGCCGTAATACAAAAGAAAATTTTAGGTTTCATTGCTTAGAATTTAGTAGTTAAATGGTTATGGTCGCACAGCGTTTTGAAAACAGTTTTCGTTCAGCAAACCTAATCCGTTACAACAAATTATCTAGAAATTATAGTACAATAGGTTATTATTTCATGCAACAGCAGTTTACCACCGTCCAGATTAATATGCAAATCGATGCCAGAATTAGTTGTTCGATTTTGACGAAACAGATTAGTGTTTTTAAACTTTTTATGCAGAATTAGAGTTTCCACAGAATGTCCTTTAGCAGCAAAACTGTCTGTAATAGTCATTAACTTTTTGTTAACTCTTTTCACTGCCAATTGCATTTTACTTTGCTTGTAGAAACCGCGTCTGTGACAGTCATTATATCTAGGAAGAATTTCGTACATAATTAAGCGAGCCGCAGGATTTTCTGCAAGAAAAGCCTCTATTCCTTTTCGGAAACATCGTGTCACAGCATCTATTTTTCTAGGCTGTAGGCTTCCATCTGCAGCCAATATAGGGCGTTTGTGGTCCAGTGGCAGATTATTAGTGCCACCAAAAACGACACAGTAGTCGAATCCACTGTGAAAAACAATTGACGCTAAATGGAGAAGAGTCTGTACTCTAGCGCCAGGAACGACAACTTTATGGATCAAGGGATCGTCTGGAATGTATCTGGCTTGAGAATCAGAAATTGAACTTATGGGGGGAAATTTGTAGGTGCCAGAAAAATACTGTCTGAGTCGCATTAGTAACGTTCCTAAATTATTTTGACCAAGAAAACGAACACCAGAGTATATTTCATGCCGTGCAATTCCAGCAGCCCAAAATAGATCCCTAGTCGCTTCTGCCAAAACGTCTGAACCAGTGTTCAACAGTTGTTTGCGCAAGGTTATGTTCTGTGAAAACTTGCGCACAAGAACACCAGTCATTACAGAGAGTTTCATAAAGCCCCATTTAGTGCTAACGCCCGTAATACTGTGGCTAATCTTCTTAGCTTCCCTCGCTGAAACGTTTCCTTGCAGTCGTTTGAGCGAATTGTAGTTCTCAAAAATTCGAGCCTTAATGTACTGGTATAGTTGTTCTGAGGAGTAAAATTGATGCGATCCAAACAAAATTAGTGCGGGAAAAAAATTGGACAGAAAATCACGCTCACCTTGAAACGGAAGTGGGCAGTCTTGGATTCTTTGGCGCTTGTACATTATCTGTAACAAAATTTCACTTTGTACCTATCGTTCTCTTATAGCAAAGTAAAGCGCATGATGACTACTGATCTGCCAAGAGAAGGAAGTAATGCAATCTGTTTTTGCTAAATAAGGTTTTTCAACATTCGACATATTGCAATAGCTTAGCAACAAGCGCGACAGCATGCGAAAATTTAGATACTAAAGCTTAGGCACAAGCAAGCACATAAAAACATAAAAAATTAGTGGAAAAGTCAGGTTTGCTTGAATTTTGGAGGTTAATTTTAGTTAATCATCAATCATTTGTAAAAGTTTGCCTAACAAGTTTCAGTTCAATTTAAAAAAAATTTTTAAAAGAAATTTAGTGAACGGTTTAGTCTGTTTTATCAGGTTAGTAGTATTAATTGTTGTATAACATAGACACATTAAAACAAAAATTAAGCATAGGAAAAGCATACACAGGCACAAAATAAGACATAACATATATAATTGATAAATTAATGTGAAATAAAAATAAATATATTCAGCAAAATAGCGCA
The DNA here is from genome assembly GCA_030248245.1 of Trissonchulus sp. WLG1_4. Taxonomy (NCBI): domain Eukaryota; kingdom Metazoa; phylum Nematoda; class Enoplea; order Enoplida; family Ironidae; genus Trissonchulus; species Trissonchulus sp. WLG1_4. Next base: position 33,719 of record JASANF010011477.1, read on the forward strand.
GACACAGAATAACTAAATTAGGGGATACATGCTTAATACAACATAGGAATAGAAAAATATACGTTAATCATGCTAAAAGAAAAAACAGATTAAAATTTTTCAAAAATGAATATAATAATTGAGCTGTATTAACTGAATAATCTTGGAAGAATAACTTTGAGTTCAGTAAAGTCAAGAATCAGTATTTGTAAAAACTGCTACATCCTTCGGCCATACACACAAGTGAGTCTTGGAACTCTAGTAATACATAGCCAGCCGGTTGATGCAGTCTATACCTGTATGTGCTAAACAGCTGTAGTTAGCATTATGGTTTTGTACGACAAAATTATTCTTCCGAGAACCAACCGACAATGCGAAGCAAAGTAAAACTGGAACTAAATGTTTTTTTGTCAAATACCACGCCCTGTGCCAACCCACACAAGGTAGTCTTAGGACTCTAGCAATGGGTGGTTTTGGGCCGGGTATTGGTCATCTATTTCTAAAAACAGTTTTACTATGCTGTGATTAAGAAGGCGGATACATACGACTTACAAATAAAAAATAACGCTAAAATAATAATAAACGAAACATGAAACTTTTTTTTCAAAATTTTGAATTTTGAATTATTGAATTTTGAAATTTTTGACAATTTTGAAATATCAACAGCTGACATAACAAAAATAACTACGTCAAGCACAGTGAGGCTAACTAGGTATCTGGATAATATTCAAAACTCAATACTAGGTACACTAGAGCTAGTACTAGGTACATTTGCTGGTGTCATGTTAGATTCAGTATCAGCACTGTAACCATCGGATTCAGTGTCCAAGTTTTCTGGAAAATCCGGTAGCTTGTTGTGGTCTCGGCAATTACAATGCATCAATTTGTTTTTGTGAATCGTTTTAGGTATACCGTCAGGGTCTGCTGCTGGACGTATTGTGACATTAACTCCATTATCGCAAACGGTCACTACTCGAAAACTACAGTCCCACTTAATGTTCAGCTTTGACCGCACATGTGATGGTACTCGCATACATACACGATCGCCTGGTGTAAATATTTGTGGTCGAGCTAATGTGTTGTATTGTCTGGCATAACTTCCTTGTGCAATGCTTTGCAAGCTTCCATGACTCTTCGAGGGTACTGGTCAGTGTTATAAGATAATTATCTGTATCTATGTATCGTGTGGAACCCTCGTCTAGTGAGCCGATGGCAACCTAGGGTCTCTGCCATGCATCAAAAAATAAGGGCTTTTGCCTGTGGAATCGTGAACCGATGCCCTATATGCGAACAACACTGGCTGCAGATAATCCTCCCATTCATTGTCGTGATCGATCAGCTTGGCTAGCATATCAGTTAGTGTTCGATTAAATCGTTCCGTGAGGCCGTTGCATTTTGGGTGGTATGCAGTAGTATAAACTTTTAGCACTCTTAAAGTATTACATAGTTCTTGTGTCATTTCTGACAGAAAGCAGGGACCTCGGTCAGACAATAGTTCTTTTGGCGCTCCGTGTCGACAGATAATTTCTCTAAAGAACACTTCTGCAAACGTGTTGGCAGTCTGATCTGGTGTTGCGACAGCTTCAACCCATTTTGTGAAATAATCTGTGAAAACAAAAATATATCTGTTGAGTTTCGTCGAACGTTCAAACGGTCCAAGAACGTCTACTCCAATGCGGTAGAAAGGGTCATGGACAGGAATTTGATGCAGTCTTTCCCGAAACGTTGGAGTTGGAATGCGTCGCGATTGGCAATCTGGACACTGACGACACCATTCAAGTGTTTCTGTATACATTCCAGGCCAGTAGTATCGCATATATAGTTGTCTGTAGGTTTTCTTGAAGTTCAGGTGTCCGGCCAAGGACCTGTTGTGCGCTTCGCGTAAAACTGATTGTCGTTTACACTGTGGGACAGCCAATTGCTCCCAGATGTTCTTGGGTCGGTGTTTCGAAAAAAAAGATGCGATACAGTATATTTTGGCGAATGATAAAGCTTGCTGACTCGGCTGTGACTCTTTTGGCTACGTTAGGATCCGCCGGCAATTCATGATGCAGAAGATAGGTGTATATGTTGAAAAAATCAGGATCATCTTGTTGAATGCGTCCAAAGTCTGTGTTTATGGTCATAGCTAGTGCAAGTGGATTGCGAGATAGTGCGTCGGCGTTTGCATGCTTTTTACCGCTACGATGCTCTATGTTAAATTGATAGACAGATAACTTGAGTGACCAGCGTCTTAACCGTTCGGACTCGTGCTCTTTTTCAAGCAGCCATTTAAGTGCGCTATGATCAGTCACAACAGTGAATTTGTAGCCCTAAATATAATGATGGAACCTCCGCACTCCCCAAACGACCGCTAAAGCTTCGAGCTCGGTAATGGCGTAGTTATTTTCGTTCTTGTTTAAAACACGGCTAACATAGGTAATAGGCCGCTCTTCGTCAGATTCTACTTGAGACAATATAGCTCCAATGCCAATTCTTGACGCATCCGTATGAATAACAAATGGCAATGTCCAGGGTACCCTAGAACGGGAGGGGTGCTGAGCTTGTCCTTTAATTGTCTAAACGCACTTTCACAATTCTCGTCCCAGAAAAACTTTTTCTTCTTGCTTGTGAGTACGTGCAGTGGTGCTGCAATGGAGGCAAACCCTTTTATAAACCGGCGATAGTAGCTTGCTAGCCCTAAAAATTCTCTGACGTTTGTTTGATTTGCCGGCGTAGGAAACTCGACTATGGCTTGGATTTTTGCAGGATTTGTAGCGATACCTTGTTGCGAAACTACGTGACCCAAAAACCTTACTTCTATACGGGCAAATTTACACTTACGCGGCTTAAGCTTCAACTTAGCTTCTCGTAATCTGACAAAAATATGCTCTAAATCTAGTAAATGCTCGTCAAATGATTTTGAGAAAATTATCACGTCGTCCAGATAGACGAGGCAGCAGTCCCATTGAAGACCGGCCAGTATAATGTCCATCATCCTTTGAAAGGTAGGAGGTGCATTGGTAAGGCCCATAGGCATAACCTTAAATTCAAATAGGCCGAAATCAGTTGTGAAGGCGGTATATTCTTGAAATGTTGGATTTAATGTCACCTGGTAAAAGCCCGAGTTAAAATCCAAGGTTCTGAAAAAATACGTTTCGACCACCAAGTGCTTCCAGGGAGTCATCCGTGCGAGGAAGTGGGTAGACGTCACGTTTTGTCAGAGCGTTTACTTTTCGGTATTCAACACAAAACCTATCGGTTCCATCCTTCT
>JASANF010011479.1:0-16390 GCA_030248245.1 Trissonchulus sp. WLG1_4
TTTTATCATTGCACTACCCAACTATGCGGCTTTAAGGCCTAAAACTGCAAACTGAAACCAATGTTGCCCTGAAAAGGGCATTTGGGGTAAGAGTTTCCATGTTTCTCCGTCTGGTCCATTAGACCGATCCTGTTCGCTGTATTTTCGGCTTCCTGTTCCTGTTCCGTTGTCTACTGTCTCAGTTCCGAGCTATAGTCCAGTTCTGTGTGTTGCCGCCTGCCTTCGCCACTCACGGCAATGAACTGGTTGACTGACGACTGACTGATCTTGACAGCGAAACTAATTTGCATATTTTCCGACAAATGCTCCTCCCATTGCAAGCTGATTTTCATGTACGTAGATGGCGACGTCTCCTGATTGGCCAATCATTGAAACTATTTTGCATATGTATCCGATTGGCTGGCCAACTTGACCGCTGCCCGTCAATGCCCAGACAGCCAAGGGGGGCTTGGGCTTGAAAATTAAAATCTGCTGGTAAAAGAAAACGTACGTAGTAAAAAACATGAAATTTAAACTTAATTTTAGATATTACGTAATTCGTCCTGAATATGGTATTTGTTTTTATTTCAGGGTAGTTTCAAGGTTTTTAGGCCCCCATTGGCAGAAAAAAAGAGTGCTATAGTAGGCCTATGGTAAGCATGGCCCTGTGGTGGCTCGTAGCACCAATCATGTACTCTGGGTGCTACGAACCTTTTCCAAATATTCCGCCTCTGGGCCGAATAAAAAAGCACCTACAAATCTCCTACTCACGGGCGCCAGCACATTCCTCAATTTTGAGAAAATAGCCTCGTGCAGGTCGGTAGATTCAGTCACACTTCAATCTCAAAAATGACTGCTCATACGGCAAAACTGTCAGTGTCAGTTTTCAATGTTATTGAACTACAAGGGCAAAAAAGTTAAGCCATTTTTATTTAAAGTGGTAGTAACGATTTCGACAGTTCTGCAGGAGTAAAGTTGACAGCTTACGATTACTTTTCAATTGAGAATAGTACTACTAACACATATTAAATTGGAAACCTACTGGCTCAAACGAGACGAATGGCTGCTAAAATAGCTTAAAATATCCATTTTTAATAAACACAGAAAATATTTTTAAGCCAGTTACGACATGTTTTTGTAAAATTTAGGTTTTGCTAAGCCAACGTAGTAGCTAGTCAAAACGGCCGCTTATTAAAAAAATAAAAAAATTGACACACGGGCACATAAAAAACTTTCAGCCTAAATGTCAAAATTTATCCGTTCATATTTCGCTTTTTCATATTTGTCTGACTTTCCAGACCTAATTTGATGCAGTAGTTGCTTGAAAAATGACTCGCATGAACGTATTTTTGCAAGAAATTTCCAAGCAACGCGCGTTGCTTGTAAATTTCCTGGAAATCGCGTTGCCTGCGCGTTGTTTAGTGTAAACCGGCCTTAACTAAATAAGTGGGGTCAGTTTGATGCACACAAAAGTTACAAAAGAGTAACAAAGTTAAGTGCATTGACAAAGAAATTTTGAAATTTTTTTGAAAAAATTCAGCTCTTGCTAGATGATAATTAATATTCCTTTGTAGCTCTGAGAAAGATATTGGAGAGATTTAGCGGTGCACCGCTGTGTGTTTGTCGGCCTCTGCTGTCAGGTCGAGTTTCAGGCGCGTCTCCTTGAAGACAGACTGTCCGCCATTGCCCGGACCGTTTGTGTCGGTTTGTGATTAACGTCGTCCACTGTTGTCCGGACGACGTTAATCCACTGTATGCTAAACTGCTAACACTGTCATGCCTCTTTCAGTACAGAGCAATATTGCGTGTGTTCGTCGTTCAGGTACTTAGGTTGCAAGCAGCATGCCTGGTTAAATAAACACGCGTTTTTTTAGAAGTACTTTTTTGCAATTATAGATAAACTCTGTCAAACTATGTAATCGCTACATTATATTTTTTATTTTTAGTTATGATCCGGAATTTTGCTTTTTCATAATAAAGGTGTGCACTCCGAATTGCACAGTTCCGGCTCCATTGGGTTCTCTTGTAATTAAAACACAAAACTTCACTTCCACAAATGATGAAGGGTAAGTCTTTTACATTCAATCAAATGTTTTGTCATTTAATAAGTAGCAATTTTATGCAAAATTTATTGAGTTCTGATCCATGGCCACACCATCCAGTCTGCACTAATAGCAGTAATTTTTAGTGCGAATTGTATGTGGCGGATGAACTTCCTCGTAAGGACGTTTAACCTGTCGCACATACATACGTATTTATTAACATCCGGAAAAGTTCGTTGATATTACTTGAGAACTAGTGGTAAATTTATGCCTTTTTGTTAATCCGACCGCATCAAAAATGATTATGATTTCATTTACATTTAATATTTGAATATTTAGTAATTATCGTGAATATTTACTAAAAAATGTTTACTTAATTGTTCGTTTGTTGCCTTCAAACAAGTCCAATTTTTAGCAAAAACATTCAGTAAGCAAAAAGTTTTAATTTTCAAGTACATTGGCCAGAGGCCATCGTAAACCTGTTGGGACAGCTAACATGTAATTTTTGGTGGACACTAAACCTGTCTGCGAATCAGACTACAAAACCTTCAGGTTTCGTTCAATAGGCATGCATGTCGTTAACAGTTATCTGCAAAGTTTCCAAAACTATGTTGTAACATAGGCACCTTATGGAATAAATTTTAGTAGGCACTCCAGTAGTAAATAAAAACCGTACTAATAGGTATTTTGCACCTACGGTAGGTATGGCCAGCAACATAAAAACTACACACTAAATTTTCTATTACTGGTTGGCGTGATTGCCTACAAGACATAAAAAGAAGATTTGGAACAGCTCGAAGTTTTGAAGGACAAAAGTTCACTATTTTCAAGAAATGTCTAGCTTTAACTAATTTTTTTATTGTTTTAGTTAGTTGACTGGGCGCACGGAACAGGATCACTCACAACACTAAAATTACACGCAATCACGCACAGTTAGTTGATCGAGTGAATACGCTTTAGACGTATAAGTTTACTTTGTAGCACGACGAAGCGTGCCCGCGTGCCGGCGTGCGTGTACTTGCCGTGTAAGGCAAAAGCTGAGAGTCACGCACTAAGGTCTCCCAGTGAGCGCATTCAGGTGTATGAGAAAGGCTTGATTGTGCTATAAAGCAGTAAAGTTAAAATCTAAATCCAGAAAAAAATAAAAAAAACAGATTTGGTGGGAATCAAACCCACAAACTTCTGATTACTAGTCAGACGCATTAACCAGTTGGCCACAGCTCATACTAAATATCGAAATTTATTCATATAGGGGATTACAGCATAATTCCATCATATATAATAAAAATACATCTTGAACAAAAACGATGATTAGTTACACTGGCCAACTTAATATTTTTAATGAACGATAGTTAACTATCTTCAGTGAAATTTAGTACCTCAATTTTATTACTAGGTTTACACTTTGGACACTTCAGTGCATTATACATACGCAGGCACTGACCTCTGTACATAAAAACGGAAACAAGAGCTAGCCTTTTGTCTGAAATTGACAATTATTTTTTCTTTTCTTTCACTTTTTGCCAAAACCTTGCTCTAATGCGCGGTTATGGCCGCGTTTAATATTCCCTGCGGAATTTAGACACTGCAAGGTCATGGTCAGCACTCAGTCAGGAGGTACACTGTCTTCTCACTCAGCAAACGAGCTTTTCTTAGTTGAAACTAAATTGTCACATGGCCTCTATGTAATTGGCCGTGCTACAAATATCTGATATTTGTTGGTCCTATGACGGTACATTTTCCAAGAGTGGACTCAGAGCTTTGTTGCACTCTCTGAACACACAAGCATCAGCGAATGCGAGTTAGCGAGCACTCACAGATTTGTGACACGCTAATCAGAAATAAGAAGAAACCCTTAAAAGACAAAACAAGAATCAAACAAATGCGTCCAAACCGCCAGGATCGCTGGCCTGACGTCGTAACCACTCGACTACGACTGCTGCACAACTACTTTGACAAAAAAACCAAATAATTATGACAACTGATGTTTGTATGTAATGTACGTACAATGTTCAGTCTATACTCCATCTTGCATTCAGATAGGCATGCATAGCGGTAGATGTTACTGTTAGATAATTTACTGTCATTTAAAAACTTATCGTCGAAGGTAGCGTAGCTGAGTGGTCTACGCCACTGTCTGGAAAACAAAAGTCAGATATGCGTGGGTTTGAATCCTACCGCTACCTATAGTTTTTTACGTGTCAAGGCCGTGTGACAATTGTGTAGTATCATGGCCAGCACTGACACTCAGAGATTCGTATGCAACTCTGCTTGGAAAGCCCTCGTGCAAGCACTTGTGAGCTGCGCGCACGCGTGCTTTGCACTCGGAGCTTTCCATCGCATCGTGCATACAAAACTCTGAGTGCACTTGCAGCCATGCTACAACCCATCTGTTGGCAATTACATAGCCACTGCCAATCAGCGTTTGTATTAACATGTCATGCTTCTGTAGTAGCAGGTACTCTTGCCACTTGCTATCAGAACGTAAACAAAGTGAGGGTATCTGTTTTGCAAAAAAGTAGAAGTTTCGCACATGTTAACATTAAAAAAGTTTATTTCAACTTGAAGCAACAACGATGATTATTTTAACTGAATTAAATGGAGTTTTGTAACTGTGACATAGTCTTAACGCTAGGCACGCTTAACGCACAGTGCAAACAAAATCCCGAGACCCTATTTAACTTAAGTTTATAATTTAACAAGCCCAATCTGCGGCAAAACCATCAGCAAGTTTCAAGGCTAAAATTCGTAAACTGACCAGAGGTCAGCTAAAACCTGTTGTGCAGCACGTGACGTGACGTAGACTAGTCCAGCGAAAAGAATAGATGCAAAAACAGGACAAAAATTTATTAGAGACTAAACTCAGAGTTACCTGAACTGACGCACGAAACCTAACTTGCTAATTATAGATGTGTCATATACTGATATTATGCACTGACATTTTATAAAAGACTATCCTTCTCGCATTATGGTGCAAAATTATGTCTCTTGATATATGGAAATTAGTTTTTTGGCAAAGTCACACGCTGTGTTGTTTCAATTCAAAACTGTAAACAATCATTTGATGCATCTGATGAAGTTTTGTTGTTGCAGTGAGTCATTGACTGTTGGAAACAATTTAGCCTATGTCGCAACGTTGCACCGTGGACGCAATTTCACTCCATTACAGCTGAACAGAACAGTCTTAATACAATGGGCCGTTTTCGCTGATAGCTAGTTTCAGCTGCAGTATGCGTATGTGACACACGCATATTTGTTCTGAAACTAAAGTTAAACAAACTCACAAATGTAGGTGACACACGTACATTTCTACAGAAACGGAAGCTAAACAAACGGAAAGGGAAGATAATTGCACAGTGCAATGTATTTGTTCCAAAATCAAAATTAAATTCAGCTGTTGTGCTGTGCCACAACAGAAAAAAAATCTCATTTCTGAGCACAATGAGTGATTTTATGTGAAGTAACAAATATCCTGGTAGGTTCATGGGAATGCAAAAAAAGCATATTTGACAGATACCTTTATGATTTGAGTGATAAGGTGGATTATTTTTTAGTTAGAGCCTACCAAAGTCATGAAAAGTGTTTTTCATTTTCTGGACTTCGTAGTAAAATTTGAGGAAACCTTTTGGTCCCTGTAAAAATATCTGCATTTAGTTTTACATTTAGTTTAGCATATTACCACTTTTACAACACAAAAATTTTTAGCTGTCAGTGACGCTATGTCTCGATCAGTGATGCTGACTCCAGCATCATAGGTAGTTGATTCTGATCGTTTATGCAGTCCGGCTTTTGAGAATATAATATACTGTCGACGAATTCGTTCTTATATTTATAAATTTGTCATTTTTTTGTATTATTTAGTTTTACAATGAACATTTTTCGAGGAAAAAGATTTCGACATTGGGGGGGAAGAGGAACCTATCAAATGATTGTGTGGCAACACAGGTATCTGTATTGGGGAAGAAAAGTCCTCAGAGCTGGAGGGAACATAACCAGAAAACTATACGACGAAACCGTTTCTATCGAAAACGCAATGATCATCCGAAAAATAGAATTTACTGGGCAAGATATCAGCAATTGTAGACTAAAACTTGAATTCGTGGCCTTTTGCGACTTCACGAAAAGGAATGGCCTTTATGAGCCAATAGGGCAGCACTGGAATATACCAGTGAACGAGTTCGAATGCCCAGGGAACGGTACTATGAATAATACAGCTTCATGCGTTGGCTAAGAAAGTTGCTATTTGAAAATAATTAGAAGTGCGTGAAAATAAACTATTTTCGCCTTGTCTTCTGCAATCAAATATTATTGTGTTAGTAGTTAGTAGTTGTTAGTATAGTTAGTTATGAGTTGCAGCCAGTATCAAACTATATCTTAATTATTCATGTAATCTCGGTGAGACCTTACATTTTTTAAAAGCATAATAAATATTTATTGAATTTTTTTTAAATCTGAAAATTTTGTAAGTTTTTTGTTTTCAACTAAGTTTGCAATCGAATAATTATTCGCTGTTCTTGAGAGACTTTGGAGGCTTGGAGCTACTCAGCAGTAAGTGTATGCAGAAATCCGGATGTACATATCATTCTATCCGCAAATAATGGCGGAGTTTAATATTTCTCTGGAATATTGACACTCGGACTAAGGCCTCACATTGTACCATTCCTTACACAGCAGAAGAACTTGTTTTGGTTTTACCCGTTAGCCCGGTTGGCTCAGTTGGTAAGTGCTGCGCGCATTTACTGAGCATATGATTTCGGATCAGAATATCGGTGGTTCGATTCCACCCCGGAGCTGCACCTTTTGTTTGCGGTTGTTCTGCATACATTGAGAACTGAGCTGCTGCTATATGGTGTGTGCTGAGAGCAGAGCAGAGCAACGAGGTACCTGCCCTTCTAGTGTTAATTAACACTAGAACTTCTACCTACCCAAATTAACGTAGGACTCTCAAAATCTGAATATAGTATATATATACGCGGCCCCTGAAGGGGCCGCGTAAAAAAAGAGCATATAGAACCTTCGATAGCGCTTAGCCGCAAATAGCGGACATAGCGCTATGACAAAAGCACTATAGCGCGTTTCGTGTTCGATTACAAACGTTCGTTACTCATTTTTGCAAAACAGACGACTAAATTTATTACCGTATCAAACTAGGCGCAATAATAATTATTCTTTAAACTAATTTTTTTAAATAAATACTTTTGTTACTGTAGAACGTAGATGCTCATTGTAGATTACCGGGTTATTTGATGCAGCTGTCGACGTCTTGAAACATTGCTGAGTTTCCCCAAAATCGTGTACGATCGCTATCTAAAATGTTATGGTTTTTTTGTTTGCCAGCCATTAATCTGTTTTTATGACGTGTTTGTTATCTTTGCAGTAATAACGTTACACGCTCCAACAAGAATCTGCCACAAAATCAGCTTCCAATGCACACCAAAATATTTCTTTTGTTAACCATTGCTCTTACGTTTTATTCTATCAATATATTTGGCATATCAGTTTGGAAAAGTGGAACAGCAAAAAATAGTCCAGGTAGATTTTCTAAGAATCATAACTTTCCAAGTGACTAAACCTTAAAACAACAGAATTTGTTTTGAGACAAAAGATTAAGCTTAAGCTTGGATTTTTAAGTTTTAAATTTCATATCGATGAAGTAGTTTTTATACGTCTTACGTCCGAGTTCAAAAATCGCGTGATCAAATATTTCTGAACTAAAACCAGTTACTATGTTTAGCAGTTCGATGCAAGACTGGACGAAGATGCCATGCGTCAGCGGCACTATTCAATTACAACAGAAATAGAAACAAAATGAAATTAAAAGGAAATCGACCCAACTGGCGACGAAAGTATTCACGCAAATGTTTTCGAAAGAATCAAGTCTGTAAAAGACGCAAACAAATTCATAAACCAAACCGAAAAAACGTATTTGGAAAAAAGCGTCAGGAAACTATGATCGACTGGAACAGAATGTAGGTAATATATTATACATTGTGTCGTCGTAAGTCGTGTTTGAAAGGCGACGGCATATTTCTCTTCTTTCTTTGATATGCACCAAGACCAACCAAACAGCCGTCAGCCCTAATTACAGATTTTTAGCGTTTGAACCCGTTAAGACTGTTTTTGATATAAACTGCAAATTTCAACTACATATATGCTAAACTTTTCCTGCGTTTCCTTTTATGCACAATTTCGACATGCGTGTACACCAGTTCTTGTTATGACATGAGTTCCTTCCTTATAGAGTTTTGGGTACATTTCATGTATCACGATCACCAACTGATTAGGCACCCCTACTAAAACTAGTGATTTTCGCGATAGTTACATTTTGCCTGAATTTCGTCTAACATAGGAAGGCAGTTTTGGCGAATAAGACCAAATAGCTGCGATTTAGTTTAAATACGTACGCTAATACATAACAAGTACGGCGATGCTACGTCCATATGTGTAATATGGTATGGTTATTGTGGATGTTTGGTCGCAGTCACAAATGTTATGTGATAATAACAGACTTTTTTATCGCCACTACTTTTGCGATTTTGGCTTGGTATTCTTATGTTGAACTGCGGCGATCGTCATTTGATACCGAATAGCCAAGTACCTGTGTAGTATCTTACATATGTAGTCAATATTTCCGTTACCTCGCCGCATTTGGCATTTTTGGCTGTTCCTATTGTGCGACGATCGTCCTGTTATACCGAATCGTCAAGTACTGTACCTGTGCATGTACCTCTTTTGTCATGTAGTCAGTTTGTATTCCGGTCGTTTGTTATGTAATGAATCTCTATTAATATATATAACTTGGCCATTTCCTTTTTATAGCAAGTTACTTCGGCGCTATTTTTGGCGATTGTGGCGATACCCTGTTAAGGTTGGGGCTACCCGGGTTAAAAAATGTTGCACCCGCAAGGTACCTCTACTTCAGATAAGAACAATTAAGCTTGTAGGTGCACGTTCGGTTACGTGCGTTGGTCGGTGTATTTCCCAATAAAGTATGCCTTTTTACCCCCGCCTTGCCGGGTTGCTACTGCGGCCAACTTCAACTACGCTACATTTGGTGGCAGCGGTGACACAAATTCACTTTTTCCTGTTGCGGCACACCGCAACAGGTTCTTATGATGCCCCTGGATCGAAACGTAAGGCTGTGTGATGAAATTAACAATAGGTGTGTGTGCGTGTGTGTCTAATTATATGATGATGCCTGTGGAAACTTTTGCAGCAGGCTTCTTTACAACACTGAAATACAACGTTTAGCTTGGTGCAGGTTGTGTGTGGGTTTGTGTGTATTTTGTTCAGTGTAATTGTGCGGATCTACGTGAACACGAGTGTGTTCGCGAAATGCGTCTAATCCTAAGTTGATTGTTTTGCGTTTCACTGTCAGTGCTAAGCCATATCACTTGGCTATAAGTCAAATCCAGCTCTTAGGTAGTTTAGTCTCCACGTGACTTATACAAACTGTTCCCGAAGAAAAAGTAAATGACAACTATGCGGTCTTAACCCGTTGGATTTTGGTATGAATCAAATCCAGCTCTTTGCTTAAAGTGGTAGTTACGTAACGTTTTATGCAAAAATTTTAATAATACTTGATTGGACATAATCAAATTTGATATAGACATTGCAAATGTAGACAGAAATATTTTAATTTTGAAATTGATTCAAGCTTCTATACGGTTAATTTATGGCTCAAAAATTGCATTTTGTGTGTGTTTGTTTGAGAACTTTGAAAAACTGTTTGTAAATTTTTCTGGCTCTTATACTACTCAGAAAAGCCATTCATAAAAGGTCTAACCCGTTCTTATTTTAAGAACAATTTTATCAATCTGTTAGTCGCTTTAGTTAGTTTAAAATTTTAAAGAAATTGGCATTTTTTTGAAGCTCTTGCTGAAGCTTTATTTTAAACTGTCAAAATATATACCACCCTCACTTTCTGTTTTAAACAATGCAAAAGTTTCTTTTGTATCTGAATAACATGTGTAGTTTCAGGCCCAAAAATGGTAGTTTAACGGTAGGACCAAGCAAAGGGTGTGAGAACCCTTTGCTAAAAGATCATATTATACATATTGTTACAGGTAGTTCTGTAATTGGAAGAAAATTTTGTTTTGGTTTTTAAAGAAACATGTTTTGCACAAAAATAATATTACAATATTACAATGCAGGGTGAGATATGTAAGTAAGTAAGCTGAGCCATTTTACCTACATAGGTAGTCGTAACCGTACGCGCATGTTCGCATAAAAATTGGGCTTGGCGAAATAGCTGGGCGAAAAATAAAGGAAAATAGTGCTCCTCACACGTTTTCATAAACATGGTTTAAAATGCAGTGGGCACAAGTATCCTGTTAGTATGTGGTCGCTATATTTTCAACTATATTTCCGTGAAAATGAACAAGTCACCAATTGAAATTTACCATCTGTTTTTGGAGAAAAATTTGGCAACTACTATTGCGCTTTTATCCCGTTTGATTCGGGTATGAATTAAATCCAGCTCTTTGCTTTGGCAAAGTGGATTGTTATTTTTTGCGGTTTGCTCCACCGGTCATCAGTCTTCTATAAAATTATGTTCATCTTTGAAAGAATAGAATTTTTCAGTTTGGTTATAATTGATTTAAGTTGGAATAAAAAATGAGCTCGCAACAGGTTTTTTGTCAAATATGACAAACTACTGTAAAATTTTTACTATGTTTCTTTTGCAGCAAACTGTTGCTTGTTATTTATAAGAAATGCAATGTGGTACGTACATGCGCACGTAAGCACGCGTGAAAGTTGTTGATAGCGATGACTCATGCTGTACAACTTTTATGCGGCTACAGCTCATTTGCATATTGTACTAGCTAATTTGCATACAACTTTTACAATATATAAACGCGCACTCTGTATGGTTAATCCGTCTGCGTTTCATCTGCCTTTTCCCCTGTTACCTGCCAGCCCAATAAAGTTCTTTACATACCCATTGCCTTGCCTTTGCCGTGCCCATCACTACAACTACGCTACATTGAACAAAAGGGCAATTGTTTTTGACAAGCTATTAATAACCATTTGTTAAATTTACTTTCCGACAAATGTGCAACTGGCTTGAATTTTTAGAATGGATGACATATACACAGTTCGTGGCAGGACCGTTGCAAATACGGTAGCTCAAGCTGCGAAACAGATAGAATCGAAACGCTTTCTTCAAAATGGTGTATTATTATCTCAGGAGAATCTGGAACCTGATTATGTCAGACGAAAGTGTGAAAGAACTGGAAGGAATTTTCTGCTCAAAGTATGACTGGATTACAGTATATTGTTTTATAATTTTGTATACCATATACGTTAATTTAAAATTGTTAGCTTAGGGGGCCTATTCCTCTACCGGAATATACAGACTGGACTTATTTTAGTAAGGGTTTAGGAATGGCGAATTGGGTTAAACGGACTAAACGAGTTAAAATCTATCAGTTTAGCAGTGAAGTCGCAAATTCAAAAAAATGACGTTTTGAAAACCTATTCACATTCTTTAATACAACATAGTAATATAATAGTAATATTCATAATTTCATTCAAAAAACGTTTTAGACTGAGTTTAAAGCTAAACACCTTTTTGAATCGCAGTCATCATGTTTTAGTAATAACTTTTGGATATATTAAAGCTTAAAAAAAGCTTATGCAAGTACAGTACCGACCAAAATTACTTGCTACAGATTCAGGAGTCAAAACGGGTTCGGAGTCACTTGATTACCGAGTCAAAGTATAGATAATTATAAACTCTGACTCCAAAATCAAGTAACTCCGACTCCATTTTAACTCCAGAATTTGTAGTAAGTAAGATTGATCGGTACTATTTAATGCATATTAAATAAATTTATGCTGGTAATTCTCTGTTTTCTGTCTTTTGGTAATAAATCAATCAAACAATCATAGGAAAATTGTCGCACACTGCATTTACTCCGTTTGAAATTGAATAGAAAATGAGCTCGCAACAGGTTTTTGTCAAACATGACAAACTAACTGTTTTTCTTTTGCAGCAAACCAATTTCTTGGTTAAGGGGGGGGGGTACTTGAGCAAGTAAAAATTTTAGGTTCTCCGATTCGCTTCAAATTTGCACACAATGTAGCCCCAGGAAAGGCGCATCACAGATGTAACAAACTGGAACCAATGCCTTTGCCAATTTTTACTAGGGGCTCCCAAAAATTTAATTTTACGTGCAAATCATCGGCGCAAAAATAAGTTTCTTGTGCTCACAAAGCATTCTTTTACTCGAAATTTTTGTTGATACTGGCGAAGTTGATTTTTACATGATTCGATAGCCTAATGTCATATCTCAATCTCTATGATCCATTTTTAAAAATTTTTGCCCATGGCCTGAGCAGTGACGCCAAATGTAAAATCACTCAAATTTGGCGTGCCCAAAAAACAGCCATTTTTTCACATTTCGCCCTCGAATTGAATTTTTAGAATTGAAAATACATATTAAAAATCCGGATAATACGATTTTGCGCATTCAAGTGGGCTGCTACTATGCCAAGTTTCAGCCTGATTGGCTTGATGCGGTTTGTGTTCAACTAAGGGCTACTTTTAGGCTTTTTTGCGTACTTTTGCATATGTAAATACACTAACGAACGCACTGAACCAAAAGTTAACCTTCAAGCTTAATTTGTACCCACAAGGTACCCCAACCTCTGATCAGAACAATTAAGCTTGAAGGTGCACTTTTGGTTTGGTGCCTTTGTCAGTGTATTTACAAAGGCAAAAGCACGCAAAAAAACCTAAAAGTAGCCCTTAGATGGACAGTTCTAACACAAACCACATTAAGCTAATCAAGCTGAAACTTGGCATATTAGTAGTCCACATGTACGCGCAAAATCGTATTATCCGGATTTTTGATATGTATTTTCAATTCTAAAATCGAGGGCGAAATGTGAAAAAATGGCCGTTTTTGGGCCCGCCAAATTTGAGTGATTTTTAAATTCGGCGTCACTGCTCAGGCCATGGGCAAAAATTTAAAAAAATGGATTATAGAGGTTGAGATATGACATTAGGCTATCGAATCATGTAAAAATCAGCTTCGTCAGTATTAACAAAATTTCGAGTAAAAGAACGCTTTGTGAGCACAAAAAACATTTTTTGCGCCTATGATTTACACGTAAAATTGAATTTTGGGCGCCCCTAGTAAAAAATTGGCAAAAGCATTGGTTCCAGTTTGTTACATCTGCGACACGCCTTCCCTGGGGCTACATTGTGTGCAAATTTGAAGCGAATTGGATAACCTAAAATTTTCACTTATACAGGTAGCCCCGCCCCCCCTTAAGGGGGGCGGGGCTACCCAGGTCAAGAATCAAAGTTCTCCAATTTTGCTTATTTTCACATATGTTACTCCCCCAAGGTACCCCGACCTCAGATAAGAACAATTAAGCTTGAAGGTGCACTTTTGGTTCGGTGCCTTTGTCAGTGTATTTACATAGGCAAAAGCACGCAAAAAAGCCTAAAAGTAGCCCTTAGATGGACAGTTCTAACACAAACCACATTAAGCCAATCAAGCTGAAACTTGGCATAGTAGTAGCTTACATGTATGCGCAAAACCGTGTGATCCGGATTTTTGATATGTATTTTTAATTCTAAAATCGAGGGCGAAATGTGAAAAAATGGCCGTTTTTTGGGCCCGCCAAATTTGAGTGATTTTACATTTGGCGTCACTGCTCAGGCCATGGGTAAAAATTTAAGAAAATGGATCATAAGGTTGAGATATGACATTAGGCTATCGAATCATGTAAAAATCAGCTTCGTCAGTATTAACAAAAATTTCGAGTAAAGGAACGCTTTGTGAGCACAAAAAACATTTTTTTGCGCCTATGATTTACACGTAAAATTGAATTTTTGGGCGCCCCTAGTAAAAAATTGACAAAAGCATTGGTTCAGTTTGTTACATCTGCGACGCGCCTTCCATGGGGCTACATTGTGTGCAAATTTGAAGCGAATCGGAGAATCTAAAATTTTCACTTATACAGGTAGCCCCCCCCCCTTAAGGTGGCGCTCCGAATAACTTACTTTGGGCAGTAAAAGTTTTCAGTCACGTTTTTAGGTCTTTGTTCTTGAAGAAAGGTTGTTCAGCAGTGAATTAGCTTTCGTTTGATATACATAACATGTACTTTTGTTGAACTTAATTTTTTGACCTGCATTTTGATATGGCAAAATCTTCAAATCGATTTTCCGAAAAATTGTATATGGCTTTTGTTACTTTTGATAACGGTTTTCCGCAGCTAATAGGTGACTGCGACTTTTTAAAAAGTCGTTTGTGTAGGCAAACATTTGTAAAAAAAATTTCAAATTACGTTGAGCGATATTGAAAAAAATGCACTATTTTTCAAGCTAATTTTTCATTAGCTACTTTTTGGCTTTTCCAACTTTTGTCAATGGTTATTTGCATTAAAAAATACGCTCTATTTTTTGACACTGTCGTTTGTGTGGGCAAACCTCAGATTTTTCTGATCGGCAATAGCCTTTTTTGAATCGTGATAGCTCTCCTCCATGTCGTTTTTTCATTGTGAAATTTGACTTAAAGTTAGAAATTACGCAGATTCAGGTGTACCTTCTTCGAAAATGTTGATTTCTGTTTTTGGTGAAATTTTGCAGCGATTTCAAGTTGACCAATTTTAGAAAAACTAGTGTATTTTGAGTCAAAACAAATGGATTAAAATTATGAGAAACGATACAGCTCGGCAACATAATTACCTACAGTTTAAGCTATAGATCGTAAAATTTGAACAAAGTTTCGCTCAGTTATGCCGTTTGAAAAATTATGCGCATTTAGCGAAAATAGAAATTTTCAGAACAAGACAAAAAATCAGAACAAGGCAGCAGGCACGTGAAACTTACTCAGAAACAGAGCTTTGTAGCAGGCTTCAATATATTTAAACGAAATTCATTCTAGCTAGAACCTACGTCGACTTATAAGATAATAAAGTTATGGAAGTTATTCGGAGCGCCACCTTAAGGGGGTAATTGCGTTTTTACGTGTTTTTTTGGATAGTTATAGCTCGGCGTTTACAAACTCATTTAACAAGCGGTCTTTTTCATTGAGAGAAAAAATATTTTACCTGAATGTATGCGCTGCACTGGAACTTGACCGTCGATATTGTTTCAGTACAAGCTGCTAAAAGAAGGTCCTTTCCAAAATAGTAGAATTTTTTATAAAAAGTTTGACCACAGCTGTGAATCATACCATTACCCTTGGGCCTGAAAGTTGATAAGGTTTTCGACATGTTTATAATCCCCAGGCATCTCCCCCACTTTTTTATAACCAGTCAAATTACAGAGAAAAAAGCTTAAAGGCAAACGCACCGAAAAATTAATATATTTTTTGTAATTAAAGCCCTCTAAAAATGTCCACAAGTGAAAATTTCGAAAAAATGAGAGACATGCCTGGGGATTGTGATTTGTGACCTTTACAGTGTGAAGTAAGATAGGCCCCCTACAGTGCTTAAAGGGATTTACGACAGCTCATCGTCGGCCCAGTAGCTCAACGGTAGAGTGCTGGTCTGCAGATCCAGAGATGGGTGGTTCGAATCCCCCCTGGGTCATTCTGATGATGATGCTGTCGTTCTTTCGGTAAGAATCCCCCCTCCCTTTTTTGACATGGCGAGGCTTCCATGCCGAACTGCGAGTCCCCTGGTCGTGGTCTGAGTGAGGTAGCGTTGGGCTGTTGGGTGACTAGTCGCACCCCATTAGACTGCGAATGGGCATGGGCAGAGTACATGGAGGAATTATAGCCGGTTGTAGCTTAGCAGTGGAGCCGCTCCTTGTCCCGGCTAGGAGTGTGAGCTTATCAGTCCCTGGCAGTGTTCGCTGATGATGTGGTTAGGGAGGGACCTCGCGACACTGGCCTTATAGAGAATGATAGGGACGGCTCCCGGCGGCACCGCCCCACTCCGGGCTGCCCAGCTTGCAGTAGCGGTGCACAGCCCAGGGAAATTTCGGGCCGAAGTTTACACTAGAAGGGGAGGGATGTGAAGTAAGATAGGCCCCCTAGAGTACTTAAAGGGATTTACGACAGCTCATCGTCGGCAGTAGCAGCTTTTTCTGGCGTTTGAACAAACTGATCGTGTAACAGCTGTGGTGGAGTGGTTACGACGACTGACTACAAGGTTGTGTCCCATTAAGGCCACACGAAATTAAGTCAGGATTGAAATCGTCCCATTAGGTCTGTGTTTCGTTAAAGTCACATTTATAGCGTTAAGGCAGCAATTTTCAACTGTATAATACTAGTTTTGACTCAAAAGGAAATGAATTTTACCTCAGACTTTCGATGTGAAACGGCAGCTAAATTAACGGCAGCAAATTAAGTTATAAATTAACGGCAGCTAAGGTAAGCTACCATTACGAAATCGGAACCGAAAAA
>JASANF010011480.1:0-19408 GCA_030248245.1 Trissonchulus sp. WLG1_4
AGTGCTTCTGGCCAAAGATTTTGCTTATTTCTGGAGCCTCTAGGCTTTTTAGCCACCGAAAGCACACTTTTTTCACCCCTGAGACTATATTTTGCAGGACCTTCCTGCAATTTCTCCATTACGCGTTTGCAGAGCTTCTAATTCATTAAATGGATAAAACAATCACAATCAAATGGATCTGACTAAATCATGATCAGTTTCATCTGGAGGTGTCGGAATGGTACCTATTTGTTAGCATTTTTAACCCTCGGTTAATTATCTTTAATAGTGAATGGCGAAAATATTAACCTAAAATAACTTTGAATGTCAATGTAGGTATTTTGAACTTTTCATCAAGTCATTTACTTTCATGCGGCATTGATTATTAATTTTTGTTTTCTAGAATCGTATTTTGAACTTGCGGCGTTATGATGGACACCAAACTGGCGATCAAGAAAAATCCAATTTGCAAAAGCCATATCTGCGACCGTTGCGAAGTTCTTTTACGTCTCTGGTTACGCCTAGCAAGCCTAAACCTGCAACTCCCAGCCAGCCACCACCGATTGAGATACCGGTCATCAAAATCGAAGAATATCCGTCTGAACCTAAACGTGAACCAGATAGAAAAAAACAGCCTGAACCCGAACCTGCGCCAGAACCGGAGCCCACGCCGTCGCCAAGTCGGTACCGCTTCACACAAGAGTGGAAACGGGAGAAAGAAAAACCCACACCGGCAGTAAAGGTGTCGCCAACTCCGGAATGGAAACGAGAGAAGGAAAAACCGTCACCGGTCCTGAAACAAAAATGGAACCGACAACAGTCGGAACCCACCAGATCAGATGAAGTATGGTGGAAGAATGTGGTGGAGAAAGTGAGAGAGGAGCCCCAGCCGGCCCCAGTGGCCCCGCCGAGAAGGCACAGTCCTACAAGAGCGTCTGTGAATACCAGCAGCAAAGATGTGCCCAGTCAGGTGGTGAAACCCATGCGAGAAGCCCCAAAACCGCCAACCGTAGGTTGAGTTATTTGTCATTGTTGATTTGTGTCACAGTAAGCTAACCTAATAAAGAGTTCGTTGTAACGCTTTTTTATTATATGGTAAAAAAGGTTTTTTTTCTTATACAAAAAACCACATTGATTTTCTAAAATTTCGTCTATTTTGAGTGTGAGTTATGTACATATGAATATAAATTCGTACTTTGTGGAGAAGGAACTATTGTAATGACACCTGACTGTGCTTAGTGGTAAAGAAGGCTACTACATTCGTGTTTCAGACAGCAGCGCCTTCCGGCAGCGGTGTGGATCAACTGAATGATTTCGAAAAATGGCTGGACGACCTGGACCAAACGCTGGACCATATTCAGGACATGAGAGATCTCAATGAAAAAATGAATGCTTTGCAGGTAAATGCTGGAACTCAGTTCGTTTGAAAAAAATTGGCAAAAATGTGTCAATTTTTCACTATAATCAGTTGAAATTTGACCTTGTCTCTGTTTTTAAGGTAGCGCTCAGCAACAAAACTCATGTTTGGCGCCCAGCCCATCAATAAAGGCACACCACATTAATTATACAGAGAGACACCAAAAAAACCCTATACAGACAGCCCACTAAATTTCATTTGACGTGATACCCCCCCATTTTTTTTTCCCCTCAAAATCACCGCTGTATATTGTAAGAAAAATCTCTTTAAAAGCATCTTTTTTTTTTTTTTTTTTTTTTTTCAAAAATTTAATTTCGAGTGGCAAAAGGCTGCGCGCCAAAAAAAAATCAACACTTCTCTCCCCTTTTTTTTTCTTTTCCACTCATCCCCGCGACACGGCCGACACAAACAATTTCGCACCAAGAGCACTCCCCACTCCTTCAATTCCACCCTCCTGCCCACAAAAACAACAAACAACAATAAAAAAAATAAAAAAAAACCTTATATTTCTTTTTTTTTTTCTTTTTCTCCTCCTCCGGCTAACACACAGCAAACTACATTCTCAATAAACTCAAAAGCAACAATCAAAATATAATAATCAAATAAACAAAAATTCAACGCAACCCAAAAAACTAAACAAAAAAAAAAACCAAAAAACACCCACAACCCCCCCATCCACACCAATCAAACCATATCCACCACCCTCCACTCAACACCCTACCACCAAAACCGTCAAACACCCAAAACACCCCCCCCCGCCCCCCCCCCCTTAAGTCCTTAAAGACAAGTATGATCGGGCCAAGCAGAACATCCTTTGTCCTCCCTGGGAGCTGTTCTTGTAGGCTTTGCCTCGTATTTTTCTTTGCCCCTTCTACTTCATGAGTGGAAGATGGTTTACACTAAAGTCTTACCAAAAATTGCCGAACCCTGAGAGAAAACAGGTTGCGTGATTTATGCGACTAATAGCTGTACTCTAGGTGCCTGAGTTTCGTTCTTTTCGTAATGAAATCACGCGTTTCATTTTGTCTCAGGGTCCATCATTTTTGGCGAGACTTTAGGCAGCCAGTATTTTTTCAGCACCTGTTGGAACAGCGGCAATCAGGCGTGAAGCAGCTGTACAACTGTCAACAGCGCGTGCTCGGTCTGTCGGCCGGGCGGGGTCGCGAGCAGGCCCAGACACAGCTGGAGAACATCATTTGCACTTGGGCCTCTGTGTCCTCACGTTTGGATGAAATGAACGCTAAATTGTCCAATCAAATGTGTAAGATATATATTGAAAAATGTTATTTGTAGATGTTTTCTTCTTTCTTGTCCATAAAGCAATAGGCATGCAGTTGTTTTATTTTTTTTAAACCCAACGTGATAATAGTACCTTATATAGGAAGGGGGATCCAGCTGTGGGATATATCGCTTCCTTCCTTATCTTCTCGAGGCCCTTTAGCGGCAAGTCGTAAGTACATATTACCAAGAGTACATAGTAGGAAAGAGTGTCATACTCTTCCCTATCATGTACTCTTAATATTACATACGGAGTAAAGTTATCAAGCCATCTACATGCATCTGTGAAAGACAAGGGGGCAGTATATATGGTATAATCCACTACACGCACTTGTGTCTTTCGATATGAGTAGTTTTAGGTTAGCTCCGGTACAGCTGTCTATTTTTTCAGTGCTGACAGATCAGCTGAAGCAAGACGCTGTCGGCCAACTGGACCGCAAGCTGAGGGAACTGGAAGAAAGCCTCAGTCGAACGCCACACCTCAAGACGCTGGCTGACAAAGCAGATTATGTGGCTCAGCTAAGGGTAGGTCTAAAGTGTTATCAAGATTAGTCTTACTCGTCTATATATAGTAAGACACTGTTATGTACTCTTGGTTTGATTAAGCAGATCGCTGTGTTGAGCGATCAGCCTGGCTGAATTATTTTTTCTGTACTTATTCACTAGGACTACGGACTAGTTGGACTAACATCTAGACAATATATCTAAAGTCTGACCAAACATTGCTGAACCCTGAGACAAAACAGATGGCGTGATGACTACTCGCTGTACTCTGGATGCTTGCAATTCATTCTTTTCGTAATGAAATTGCGTGTTCCTTTATGTCTCAGGACTCAGGGCCTCAGGGTCCTGCATTTTTCGGACAGACCATAGTTGTGTTCATATTCGCTGTCTTTACCATTAACTAACTTGAAGCCAGCTGCACTATTTAGGCAGTGGTGAGCAGTGCAACTTTGCTGAAAGACCGTTTGGTGGAAATGGACCGGCCTTATGGAGGCGGAGATGAACGACAGCCAATCAGAACGGGTCTACTTCTGGGACGAGCCAATGGGATTCTGGAAAAAGCTGATGTAATTTATCGTTTTTTATCATCAGGCAGTCAGCTTTGGTGCCAATATGAAGTGACTACCTATTTATTAATATTTAGTATTTTTATTCACTTTTTAGCTGTTTTTGATTAACAGCTCCATAGCTCAAAGGAGCGTTACTGTCGCTTTGTGAATTCTGGTACTTGTAAAAGAAATGTTATAGAAACCCCTGCATTATTTTAGTTATTGATGCCTTTTATATTTATGAGCTGGACGCTAGTGTGAGGTGAAGTTATTACAGCTGATTGCTGTTTCTTTATTTTAAAAAAATGTGAAGTTTTTATAAGTTATTTTTTAAGCTTTCCCCTAACTAAGTTTGTACTAAACTTTTTTGTAAAAAGCACAGAAAAGTGTTACGGAAATGCTGCAGTAATGCCTAGTTTCTATTGATGCTACACTTTAGCACTGCTATTTTGACCATGGGACTGTTTTAGACCAAACTGAAAGTGTGGGAGCGGGCGGCCATGGAACACGGAGACTATCAGTCAATCTACGACCGTCTGTTGCTCTGGATGGCTCAGAAGTCGCTGCTCGTTCAAGACGCCGCCCAAGAATGGCACACAGCGGCTAACGATATGCGAAAAAGCATCAGGGAACAGCTAGAAGTATCGAAGTTTAACTTTTGGCAGTGTTGTAAATGAGAAATAGGGCATACGAGACTCAAAGCGTAGTGTGCTACTCACGTGGTGTAGTGGCTAGCATTCTCTACGTCGACGCGAGCAGCCCGAGTCCGATTCTCGGTGCCCTCAATTTTTTTCTTCGTTAGAAATAGAGGTCTCCTTTTGCTTTCAACAGGAGAATATTTTTAGTTGGTTCCAGCATAAGTGCAATTGCATTGTAACAGTGGCGCTTGTATGTCTTTTTGTTTGTTAGTCCTCTACTGTTTTGGTCAAATTTACGCAAAAGAATTGAGTGGTCTACCTTATTCCCACAGTCTCCTCATTAAAATTCAAGAATTTGTCGACGTCTCTGACACAATTTCAATTAACCTTTTGTTAGTCTAAAAGAAAGTTTACTAAAGCGTGAGGTAACACGTATAATACCCTAGTTTTACGACACTTTTACGTACTTAATTAGTAATTACTAAGCACCGCATCATTTTAAACTAAAATTATCTGGAGAACTGTCTTGTTAGTAGCACTAAACTTCAAGCAAAGTTGTTTGGTATAGCAAATGTTTTTTGTAGGAAATGCACAAACAAGGAGAAACCTTCATTGCCCACTCACGAGAGCTACAGCGGGCGGTGCTGCAACGCACAAGCTTGGCCGGTATCGACAGAATACACAAACAGCAAGCCGAACTGGAGCTGAACTGGCATAAACTGTGCGGAGCCATCAAGGAAATACAAAAGCGTCCCACTTCCAGTCGAAGCAGCGGACCCAGCCAGCCCGGAAGCCCGCTGCCGGAAATCAGAGTCGGCAGTCCGAGTGACGATGATGATGCTTTTGATGACTCGGAAGGACTTTTGGACTGGCATCTGAGTACTACGTCAAAATTTTCACTCGGAGACGTTGTGGTCAGTTATTTTTTATCAAAAGTGCATAATGCTGTACGTAAAAAGTGAGACACTCTCCGGTATGCAGGGTAAAAACGAAGGTAAATGCTAACATTTAAGATGGCGCTCGGCGAAACGCAATTACTCTATAGAACCAATATATGCAGAGTAAGTTAGGTTCCGTCCACAATTCAAGTTTAGAGAGTAAGATCGCCCAAACCAACAGTGGCGAAAAATAACAAAAAACCCTGATTAGCAAAGCTAGGTTACAACAGTATTATGAACATGTTTAGGAATACTTTTGAGGAGATTTGCATGTGCTTGTGTAATTGCAGGCGGAGAATGTGTCGCTTTTTCTTTCTTTGACTGCATAGCTTTCGAAATTATTGAGTTTTTAGTGTGCAGACTGCCTTCATTTTTCTAGAGTTAAGTTCATATTTACATGTGAATTTTGGTGTTTAAATTGATTTCTGTGGACTTTGAGCATTGAAATTCTATATACGTGATTCAGGTGAATGTTCAATATTCATAAGGTTTTGAAGAAAAATAGTTATTAAGCAGCCTCCCATCGCCCTCTAAAACAGCTGACTGTTTTTTAAAGAAAAATGGTACGTTTGTTTGTAGAAAAATATGATTCAAGACTATGAACCTGCAGAAAAAGAGCGAAATCAACAAGAACAACAACAACAACAGCAACAACAATACCAACAGCAACAACAGCAATACCAGCAGCAACAACAACAATACCACCAATATCAACAGCCACAGCAATATCAGCAATCGCCGCAATATCAACAACAATATCAAGAAAAGTATGCGAGCTCAGAGCACAATGAAGAGGACGACGAAGTGCGCAGTTTGCGCAGCATGGGCAGCAATCGCGCCCGGCGCAACTCCATGGAACGAATGCAGACTCTGAGACAAGAGCCCGTGAAATTCCACTTCAATCAAAAACCGGCCCGGAAGCCAAGTGCATTCGGTTAGTTTAGTGTATATTGTAGTGGGATGGATGGGATGGTCTGAGAAAGCTATAACTGCCACAAATCCGTTCATTTGATCATTCATTCATCGATGTATTATTCATAATATCCAGCTATGATTCATGCTGGGCATGCATTCAAGAAGCCAAATTAATGCTGATTTGTCGCGAAAAAATAAGATGTAATTTTCAGTACGGAAAATTTTGTGTTTTTTAAATTGAGTCTGTCACATGAAGCGTAACTTTAGCCGTCAAACTCAGCTTCAGCTTTGCCAGTATAATGCTTAATCAATCTAATGCTAACTAACTACTGCAAAACAAATGAGCTATTAAAATATTAGGGTAGCTTTCTTAATGTTACTCTACCTTTAGCTTAGTTTCAGGCATTTTTAAAGCACAAAATAGTAAGCCTGCAATTGATAGATACAATTAGTGTCCTTGATATCGTCTATTAAGACTTTTTGAGAACGCTGAAGCTTATACTAAACAGCTTATTTCAAGCTGGAAAAGCAGTTATGGTCATTGACGTTTTAAATGCAATATATGATGTTAAAGATGCTAAATCAGTCGATTCATCACGATGGCACGATTTTTCTACGGCTGATTGTAAAACCGGTTTTTGTGATGTCCAAAAAAGTAAAATCGCCAGCAAAATATGATAATGTCTCATTTGAACGATATTAAAAATTTAATGAGCTCATTGACATAGTAAGCGCCTTTTTTGTCCACTTTTGCCCCCTCTAGGTGTTGGCGCGGTATTGTAAAGCCATCGGGTCCGGCCCTTTTCCCGAAATGCAAGAAATAAGTAGTTTTTACACCTAACACTATGATACATTTACGCTGACAGTTATAACTTGTCACTACTTCACGTCGAGAACATCTCAAATACCACACTTTATTAGTTTTTACGCGGCGGCCTCAGCCGCCGCGTATATATGTACTATATTACAGCAGCAGAATTTAACACGTATCTTCTGCTGTTGTGTATTAATGCACTGGAAAAGTTGGTAGGTCCGAAAATACACGTAATGTGTGTGCGTGTCTGTTCTTGGTGTGTGTCAATCTGCAATCTATAGTCTGACCAAAAAGTGTATGTACGGAACTTCATTGGTTCATAGCAGCTTAGTCGTTTGAGGTAACCCCCATAATGTATATATCATTCGAAAGCATTTTTGATGGAGATTTTCATGAAGTTAAATTATTTCGGAAAATTTGAAGTTGAAAATTTTAATTCAAATAAAATCGATTTTTTCCGCCTAATTATAGGAAACCTAATGTATTAGATATCATTCGATAGCCCATTCCATTCTGCGTCTAACGATATATACGACATTGCTATAGCATGTACCTGTCAAAAATTATCGAATTTTTTCAGTTTTGATTTTTCTATTGAAAAACGTCATTTTTGGCCCGTTTTATTCGCTGTAACTCAGCAAATACTCAACCAAATCTGATATATTTTGGATGAATAGACGCGTTGTGACCACGCACAGTCTGTGAAAGTAATAAAAACTCAAAATTTGATACTAAATTTTTTAATATTTGTCAGGTTTACAGTCATTTTTCAGCAATTTTTGTTCAAGATTAGTTAAAATAATTGTTACCACAATAAAGTTCAGTTCTTTGGCTTTTATTTGATACCAAAAACATGTGCTTTTGATTGGATTGAGCAAAGTTATGCAAAAAATAAATCATTATTCACAGTCTATGTGTGCGCCCAACAACAATATACACGCATATCAGCGTGTAGAATGTTTGAACGCATGCTCATCAAGCACTAATTTTTGACAAGTAATGAAAACAGCTATATCTTTTTGCTGCATAACTTTGTTCAATCCGATCAAAAGCACATGTTTTTAGTATCAAATGAAAGCCAAAGAACTGAACTTTATTGTGGTAACACTTATTTTAACTCATCTTGAACAAAAATTGCTGAAAAATGACTGTAAACCTGACAAATATTGAAAAATTTAGTATCAAATTTTTAAATTTTATTACTTTCACAGACTGTGCGATGTCACAACGCGTCTATTCATTTAAAATTTATCAGATTTGGTTGAGTATTTGCTGAGTTACAGCGAATAAAACGGGCCAAAAATGACGTTTTTCAATAGAAAAATCAAAACTAAAAAAATTCGATAAATTTTGACAGGTACATGCTATAGTGATGTCGTATATATCGTTAGACGCAGAATGGAATGGGCTATCGAATGATATCTAATACATTAGGTTTTCTATAATTAGGCGGAAAAAATCGATTTTATTTGAATTAAAATTTTTAACTTCAAATTTTCCGAAATAAATTAACTTCATGAAAATCTCCATCAAAAATGCTTTCGAATGATATATACATTATGGGGGTTACCTCAAACGACTAAGCTGCTATGAAGCAATGAAGTTCCGTACATACACTTTTTGGTCAGACTATAGGTAAGTGTACATGAGCGCATCCGACAGACACAAATCTTCACAGAGCACAAATCATCGCACAAATGCAATGCTGGTGAGTTTTGTATACAGAAACAATAAAACCTGGCACAATAATGTCTCCCAGATTGTTATTAAGCACGTTAGAACCTTAGATCATCCAGTCTTCAAAAAAAAGGCAAACCATGCTGTTGCAAGCAAGATGAATGGTGCGGTTGCCTGCCATTTGGCTGTGACGACACGTCGACGTCAGCGCCTTATTTCGCTTTGGCAAACAACAGCAACGCTTTTAAACGGCGGGGTTTTTGATCCGTCGTAAACGATTATACTTCAGAGTGGACTCGAATTTAGGTGTTTATAAATGCTTTTTACAATTTTTACTATATAAACAACTCAGTGTATACTAAATATTTTACTTCGCGAGCTCAAAAATGAGCGATTTCAGGTTAGTATTACGAAAACCCGGTATTGGTTTCATATTTGTATTTTAACATTCCCTAATTTACCTTTTAATGCCCAAAGTATCACTCTCTAGGCCACATCCGTCTGACACCTTCTAGTTTTTTGGCCACTGCTCGGGCTACTTGCGTCGTAGAGAGATCGCTAAACCACCATTCGATAGAGAAGTTGATGGAGAACAAAACATAATGAAGTCGCTTAGGAGTCTAAGACGCAGCATTTTTTACTTATATGGGCTCAAAGTTCAAAGTTTGTGAATAATTTGCGCCATCGCTCAGTATACCTCACCCTAGAGTATTAACACAGCAATTGTGCGCCTGCCATAGTTGAGTGCTAGAAATAAACTACAATATCCGCTGTATCTGATGCACAGAAAGTGCCGAAGTGCCGAAGTTGCAATCGAAATTCATAATATGGCCATAAAGAAAATACTACTTTTGCGATGAAAAAAATCACATTTGCAAATTGCTTAAGGGGGTAGTGTCGCGAAAGCAGTTTTGCTCATAGGTTGCAAAAAGAGATCTTTTTGCTTTGAACTTGTGCGTTCACTGAGAAACTAGTCCAATGCTATACTGAGTTAAATAAGTACTGCCTGACACTAGACTACCAATATCTACCAATATCTTGAACCAATCACCGATTGTAAGCCAGACATCACACAATAAGGACATGAAAATTCAAAAAATTAAGCCAGATATCAGATTGGCCAGCTTGTGAAGTACACATAACGTCTCGACGCACAGTTTTTTGCCACAAATAAGAAAAAAGAAAAATAAAGGTTCGTTTTTCTTTTGATTTTAAAATAAGCGTCTAAATTTTTCACAATTTATCATTATTGCTGTGAGTACTTCACTGTTTACGCCCAGTTTCACAGTTCAAACAGGTATTACTCCGCAACCACTCAAGCAATTTGCACTAAATTTTGTGTGCATAAACTACAACATATGTCCTCTCAGTCTATGTAAACACACTAAACAAATAAGTTGATAATTGTGACGAAAAAATCGAATGTGAATAGGTTTTTAAAACGTCATTTTTCCGACTTTGCGACCTCACTGCAAACAGTATACTGCATCAATTTTGATGAAACTTGGCGAAAATACTTGCCTTAACATATATTTTCAAAATTTATAAAGAACGATGTCTAATGTTTTTCTAAAAATGTTTTACAGTTGCGCAAAATCGACTGCTTTCGCGGCACTACCCCCTTAAATGAGCATAGGCTTCGCTGTGTGAGAGTAGGACTAAAAATTGCCGACCAAATGCGAAGACCTACAATTTCACATGAAAAAAGCTCAAAGATAATGTCACTACAATAGACTAGTCAAGTTGCGTAGCCCCAGATATGGTAGTTCATCATGAGGTATCTCACATGATCCACTGGGCAGTGGGCACTAAAGGGCTAAACTTAAATTTGAAACTTATAGCCACGAAGACATGTACGTACATAGCTGTGTGTCATGCTATGATTATGAAAAGTGTTGCTTTAAAAGTTTTGCTGCCGCGTTTTATATTCGAAGAATATCCTCGATGCTCTAAGCATGTGCCTGTCCCACAGAAATCTAGGTATCAAAAATTAGTTTAACCTTACTTGCAAAACGTGCTTGTTTGTAAGTATTTTGAGCTGCGCAACAGGCTTTGCCGTAGTATACGGAAGTGGTTCCAATCTAACAGCAGGCTGCAATATTTTATGATTGCATTTTCTTTCAAAAAACTTTCACTTGTTTGTTAATTGTGCTACCAGGGACGATCATGTGTAGAGTATGTACATATGTATGTACCTTGATCCGTTGGGTGAATTAGACTGAAGAAAACAGTTAACTGAAACAAGTCAGGAACTGCTAATTATTTGGCTGCTTTGAGCTCGTTAGATTCCAAGTCTTTGCCGTACACCACAACTTTTGAGCAAACTTTTGAGCAACGAAAGTCTCCGAACTACTTCAACTTCAACTTATTACCCCTGTAACTTGACGTGAAACAGAAGCAAGTTATAAGCAAACATCTTATTACACTGCGCCGCCCAATAGACGTTTTGGTGTGTTGTGCATGTTGGTACAATAAACCTGTGGCCATTTGTCGGTATTTGATCAAGTTATGCTTTGTCGCAAAATCAAATTCATAAAATGTGTTTTATATGATTAGAAACAGTACAAGTGATAATATCATACATATATACATTTATATGCACACAGCGCACGGGGGAACTGCTCCTCCTCAGAGGTGATCTGAATTTAGTTGGTTAGCTTTCATTTTTCTTTGCCTTTCTTTCTCCATTTTTTCACTTCGGTTATTGAAAACCCCTACAAATTGTGTCAAGGCGTCATTCTTTCCACAGTGGTGGAGCAGACCGTCACACCACTAGGTTTTCTCAGCTGTCCATATATTCTTACATGTAATATACGTGTAAAAGACAATACTACTTCTATGCAAACGATAGATACAGAATAACGTTTCATGAACTTGATTTCATAACTTGAGCAGCAATAAGCATCAGCTTTTTAACATTGCAACCGAGGTGAATGGTATTTGCGTTCATCAAAAGAATTATGAAGGTTTATCAGCTGGATCATCGATAAGATATATAAGATCGACAATTCATGAGCAGAAGTTTGTAACTGCAAGTCTGATCGTTGTTTGAGCGGTCTGGTGTTGTTATGAGCAAGGCACTCGTTGACAGCAGACTCTGGTGCTGTGGCTTTGGGCGAAACAGGTGATGTTGCATCGGATGGGGAAGCAGTCGCCGATCGGTGCGCCAGTCAGGGGGTCGGTTCGAATCGCAATGCTTCCCAGTTTTCGCTGAACCACCGACGTCGTTGAAATTATCACCACCGTGCATACTACTGTCACCACCAAAATAGTCACAATCCACTCACAACTGAGTTCCATTCTAGATAATTGTGTCTGAAATAAAAAACTAAGAATTAATCGCAGTGCACACAATATTGTATAACCATCAAGTAACATCCAGAGATCCAACTTGTTGTTGATGCTGTTTGTTATCATGCCAGTGCGAAACTAGTTAAACCAGGGCCCGATTTATCGAAACATCAAATGTTCGTCGTTGAAAATGTTCGTCGTTGAAAATCAAATGTTCGTCGTTGAAAAACAAATGTTCGTCGTTGAAAAACAAATGTTCGTCGTTGAAAAACAAATGTTCGTCGTTGAAAGTTCGTCGTTGAAATTGTTCGTCGTTGAAAAATTTTTCAACGACGAGCTTTGGTTTTTTAGAACATTATTATGTTCTAAAAGACAAAAGCTCGTCGTTGGAAAAATTTTCAACGACGAACATTTCAACGGAGCTTAAGACATCCGTTGAAATGTTCGCCGTTGAAAATTTTTCAACGACGAACATTTGTTTTTCAACGACGAACATTTGTTTTTCAACGACGAACATTTTCAACGACGAACATTTGCTTTTTCAACGACGAACATTTGTTTTTCAACGACGAACATTTGATTTTCAACGACGAACATTTGTCCTATAATTACGTGTTACGTTCGTCGTTGAAAATGTTTCGATCAATCCAAAATTTTCAACGACGAACATTTTCAACGACGAACATTTTCAACGACGAACATTTTGCATCGATAAATCGGGCCCAGGTCGAATAGAGTATGATGCTTTACAAAATGAAAAATAGTAAGAAAAAATAAAAACACCCCTCCATTTGTACACTGAATACATCAAAACTATCAAATCATCAAGAATTATTTTGTCGAAAAGTTATTATGTATTTGCATTTTTGCAATTTGACGTTTCCTGGTTCTGATGTTTTTTGTCTCAAAACTTGCTATGTTGTTTTCTAACATTATGTTAGGTACAAGTACCTAAGTACAAGTATTATGTTCTGTTATTCCTTATGATAGCTGAATTAAACTGTCTTAACTAGTACTAATTTTTGATATTTTTTTTGCCATTTACACGAATTGAAGTGCATTTACAGACACCTTTTACCTAGTGTTAAAATTAGTGCAAATAACAGTCCGTGTAACGTAACACTTGTAAAGAGTAAAGACATAAGAGTAGTGGTCTAGCAAGTCTAGTTTGTATCCAGTAATAAAAACGGTCTGCGAGCTTGAGCGCTGTAGACACCGCTATTGCGTGTTCTGGTGAAAGCACGATCTAAGTCCAATTTATACTAGACGTGAACTCATAACTGTAACTATCAGCAAGTGCTAATTGTCAACTAATCCCCGATTACAGATTATGCCAGAGCGGCACTGTGACTTGAGTGGAATTAGTTGCTTATGTGTGACAGATTAAACTAATTGCGAGAATTGGGATTATGGTAAATGCCCAGCTGCTTAGTACGTATACTACTTAATACTACCCAGCTACTTAATACGTTCGGTATTAGCGTTGTCAAAAACGCTTAATCTTTGAAATACTGTATTGAAAAAAATAAGCAATTGGAACATTATTTTCCCACTTGACTCAGCAGTAGCTAAGTCCTTTTATTTGGTAGTAATTTGTTTTCTCTTATCAACTGAATTGATGCCAATAAAAACAACCTCAATTTTTAAATGATATACTAATTAAATAGCTAAATCAAATTTTCCGGTTTAAGTGTTTATTTCTCCCATAGACTTATAAGAAGAATTGTAAAGAAAGTACTAAGCGAAGACACCAATACATTGGTAATTAAAAAACTTCCATATACTTTGCAATAGCGGTGGCAGTTCAAAAAGCATTTGGTATTTGGAGCTTTTTGCCGAAGAAGTTATGGTGGTTAGTTTCGAATTTGCAGTGTTTGTCTATAGTTATAACTGGAAAAAAGATTTTTTGACGATTTTTGACAACTTTTACAAAATTTACTGAATTTACCAATTATTTGTCAAGTTCACTGGTTCTTTTAACAAAATCCAAAAGAATGGTGTCTAAATATTTTACTAAGGATTGTATTTGTGAATCTTGAAACGTACTTTTTACTGCAACTTACAGCTACCCAATTATTTCAGGAAAATTCTTTTTCTTTTTCTTCCAAATTTCTTTCATTTTTTCATTTTTCTTCCATTTAATTTTTCTTTCGGGTTTCAACAATAAAAAGTTGATGGATGCCTGTCGGGTCAAGTAACACACTTTTGGCAAACCAAAAGTTCACCCGTCCCATTCTTCAATAACAGACAGCTACACATAGAATGAAGCTACAAAACACGTGTGTGCGTGCAAAAGTAGGAATATATGTATTTACATATCAATATGCGCCCTGGCCAATTAACTTTCAATTAATTTTAAATTAGGTAACGAGTTGACAGCTAGTGAACTGCTCGTCCAAATTTTCTTTCTTTTTCTTTGATTTTTCTTTCATTTGCTTTTTCTTTCGCACAAAATTTCTTTTATTTTTCTTTGCTTTTAATTTTCCTGAAATAATTGGGTAGCTGTATTTCAGAAAATTGATTTCATTCCCAGGATTTCCCCTTGTCATCTTAAAACTTTCTGGTGCTAAGTTCTATGTGACTTTTAAATTCGGCAAACAAGTAGACTAGACTTATTAATTGTCAATGTTTTGCCAAATTGCCTTTAACCAAGAGTATGTACATAATGGGAAGAGTATGACACTCTTCCCATCGGCCAGCTTCGCAGCGCGGTAGATGCGTTGCACAATAACGGCCAAAAAGGTACCCAAATGGGTACCCCTACCCAAATGGGTACCTGGTACCCAAACGGGTCCTGCAGGTACCCAAATGGGTACCCCAGCGTTCTGATTGGGCCCTGCAGTGTACCCAAATGAGTACCCCTATCCAACTCGGTACCTGAGGTACCTAAATGGGTACCAGGTACCCAACTGGGTACCTGAGGTACCTAAATGGGTACCCCCTCATCAGCCAATCAGATTGCAGCAGCCTTTAGCTCCGCCTACGAGCAAGCTACCGTAATCGCACGTGCAGCGCTATATGTGACGTTGCGAGTAATGCTGTCTTTACATTTTTAGCATTGTTCTGCTCCAATGACTTATTATAAGACATAAACAAAGTCTTAGTTAACTGATGGAACTTAGTTAAAACTATTACATAATTTTTTAAACAATCGCTGTACAAAGTGCTCATTTTTTGCCTTTTCTATGCAATTTTTTAAGAAAATCTCATTTCAGCTGCGTCTTTGTTAATTAAAATCGTTTTGTAAAGTTCCATCAGTAAACCAAGACTTTGTTTATGTCTTATAATAAGTTTTTGGGGCAGAGAAATGCTAAAAAATGGAAAGACAGCATTACTCGCAACGTCACATATACCGCTGCACGTGGGATTACGGTAGCTTGCTCGTAGGCGGAGCTAAAGGCTGCTGCAATCTGATTGGCTGATGAGGGGGTACCCATTTGGGTACCTGGTACCCATTTAGGTACCTCAGGTACCCAGTTGGGTACCTGGTACCCATTTAGGTACCTCAGGTACCGAGTTGGGTAGGGGTACTCATTTGGGTACCCTGCAGGGCCCAATCAGAACGCTGGGGTACCCATTTGGGTACCTGCAGGACCCGTTTGGGTACCAGGTACCCATTTGGGTAGGGGTACCCATTTGGGTACCTTTTTGGCCGTTATTGTGCAACGCATCTACCGCGCTGCCAAGCTGGCCGATGGGACGAGTGTCATACTCTTCCCATTATGTACTCTTGCTTTAACCAATAACCAGGCTCATGAGCTCGCAAGTATATCAACCCCTCTTTTGACAAAAAACGTTGGAATTTACGTGAAAAGACGCGATTTCCTGACACTGACTTTACATTGACTCTCATCGTATATGAATGACACCCTGTCTCACAGTGATATGCGTCAAGCAAAAATTATCATGCAAGGGAGCAATATATTCTAGGTTTTGCACGGCCGTTCAGGGGCAAGTTATTGGGTTGCCGACCAGTTGCGAAGCAAAGGCAACCCTTTTGTATCTGAAATGTCTGTTATTATTATTATTAATATTATTAATATTAAAAGTCTAGTGCGTCTAGTTTAGACTAGTTAGACTGATAGTATTTATCTTAGTTTAGTCTGTTTAATGTTACATTATTTTAAAAAATGAACAATTTTTTTAAAAACTTTTGCCTAAATTCAATTGCTCAGAGATTTGATCACTCATGGTGTGATCTGTACAATTAGCCCCTTTTAGGAAAAATTTTCAGGGGCCATAACTTTCGATACGATAATGGTACAATTATGATTTTAACGTCATTTGAAAGGAAATTGTTAGAGCTTTCAAATGATGGGTCACATGACCCTGTGGCGTGACGTTTAGCGTACGTCAAAATTTAGAAAGTAAAATTTGGACTTATTTTCAGAAAGTTGCGCCATCATGTGATATGTCATTTGAAAGCGCTAAAAATTGTCTTTACAATGACGTAATAGTCATTTTTCTACGATGTTCCTAGCTTAAGCTGTGGCCATTTTTGTGGTTAACCTCCAGAAATAACTAACTACATAAATGGCCTGTCGCGGAGGATTCTGCGGAGGAAAAATAACTCCATTTTACGCCCTTTTAAACTCAAAGTCACAGCTTAGCAGTGTAGTATGAAGCATTAACGCTTCTTTTAGACATTTTGATGAAACAGATGCTAAGTACCGTGGTTTCAGTAACAACGTTTAAACGTTGTTCTTAGCAACAGACAAATAACTCCATTTTACGCTGCGTATAACTTTAAAACCAAGCGACTGCCCGAGATTCGAAAGCTAAACGTCATAATACCACACATTGTTCTAACTGATACTTCAATGTGGAGTTGAGAGGTTCATTATTATTATGAATAGAATAGTATAAGTATATTAATTACAAGACTAGTGCGTCTAGTTTAGACTAGTTCGACCAAATCTAGAACCTGACGTACGTTATTGTGTGACAACGAAAATTTTTTGAAAAATTTTTCAAATTTTTATCAAATTTGAATTACAATGCGATTTGATCGCATATGAGGTGATTATAGGTAGTCACCAAAGGGCAAAATTCCAGGAGCCATAACTTTTTTCAGGGTTATGGTATCGACGTGAAACTTGTTTTATATGCTTGCGTTCATCAAGTGCTATCGATTGATAGGTCGCATGATGACGTAAACGGCGACCAAGGGTCAGTATAAAATAATAGTCATACGTGACTGGGCGTTGCGTCCGTAAACGTCATGTGAGGTATCATTCGAAAGCCCCTTCAATTTTGAGTTGAATGATGTCAATTTTGTGTTTCTACGTCAACGTTGAAGCGAGTTATAGTGATTTCAATTTTTCGAACTTTTGTTCAATACGTTTATGGTGTGAGTAGTCGCGGAGGAATTTTTTCGAACAAAAATGGTTTTTAAAAAGAACTTTTGACCATAACTTATTTCCGGTGCCACGTAAAAGGTTCTAGTTTTCAAAGTTAGACAGGGCAGAAGACGGGCTTTTATTTGATACCAAAAAAGCTATACGTTAACGTTGACTTATATACCGAAAAACGTCTTTGACCACATAATGATGTTTTTCAGCCACCACGCTTTTTCTAATAACTTTTTTTAGGCTCCACCAAAAATTTTCTAGTTTCCGCAGTTCGATAGCTTAGAAAAAGCGCTTTCAACTGACACTAACCGAACTATAGATTCTGGCTGACATGTTCCCAATAGCGTCAAAATAAATTTGAAATATTAATAATACTGGACCACCGCCATGGTTTTGGCCATAATTTTTTTCAAGTACCGCGTAAAAAGATTTAGTTTTCGCTGTTGGATACCTTAGAGCTAGAGCTTTCATTTGATACCAAAAAAGCTATAGGTCACCGCTGACTTATATGCCGAAAAACGTCAAAATATTTTGACTAAATATTGCGTCATTTTGACGTACTTTAGGCTATAACTATTTTCTGGTACCGCGTAAAACGTTCTAGTTTTCATTGTTAGTTAGGGCAGAAAAAGAGCTTTCAGATGATACCAAAAACATTAGGGTTTTATTTGTCTTACTTGCCGAAAAACGTCAAAATAGATCGCCTTCATATTTTGTTGTCCAAACGTCAAATGTTAAGGATAGTAGGTGTTACAGCCTTGAAATGTACAGATCCAGTCCAGAATTAAATTCTCTACAATTTGGCGTTTTCAGTATGTTTATATGACTTGTAGAAGTTGAATTATTCTCATTATCATAATCATTAGGATAGTTCATATTGTAACAAGTCTAGTGCGTCAGATGCGTAAAGCTGCAGCTTTATGCTTGTTTGAAAAATTGTAGTTTTGGTTTTGTCAGTTTTGTCAACAATAATTTTTATTTTGAGTGTGCGATTGACTGGAATTTGAACACTCTCATGTCAAGTGAGATATTTTTGCCAAGTTCCAGCGAAATTAGTGCCGCATACAGTTTGAAATAAAGCCGCAAAGTCGGAAAAATGATGTTTTTAAAACCTATTCACATTCGATAAGTTCGTCACAATTATCAAACTATTTGTTTAATTTGTTTACACAGACTATAAGCACATATATCGTAGTTTATGCACGCATAATTTAGTGCGAACTACTTCAGCGGCTGTAGTACTCACAGCAATGATGCTTAATTGCGAAAAATCCAGAAGCTTAGTTTCAAATCAAACGAAAAATGTACCTTTATTTTTCTGTTTTTTTATTTGTAGCAAAAAATTGTGTGTCGACACATTAAGTGTACTTCACAAGCTGGCCAATCTGATATCTTGCTTGTTTTGTTGATTTTGGATGTTCCAGTTGTGTGATGTCCGGCTTAAAAATGGTGATTGGTCCAAAATATTGGTCGATATTGTAGTGTAGTGTCTGACAGTAAATATTTAACACCATACAGCCTTGGACTAGTTTCTCAGTGAACGTACTATTTCAAAGCAAAAACTATCTTTTTGAAACCTAAGAGTAAAACTGCTGTGGCGTCACTACCAGTTACCACCTTAATGAAAAAATGAAAAAACATTGCGCTGTTTCCGTTGTGTCCAATTTTGTTACTTAAATGATATGCATAGACAAACAAAAGACGTGATACATTAAGATTATAGTAAGAGGATATCAGCCCGACTTACGTAAGCAAAGGTACAGACAGACCATTTACACTTTTACAATTACAACTTAAACTCACGCATGTTTTACAACAGATAATTTTATATAGTTTATGTGGCCGAAATATTTTGAGTTCATAATAAGCGGGACTTTTGCTTGATGAGGTTCAGCATGGTGGTTTGTTATTTCAATGCTGCTTTGTCTTGTTTTAAATTTTTGTATCGTATTCACTATTGTATCGTAATCGTATTCACTTTAAAGTATCGTACCTC
Organism: Trissonchulus sp. WLG1_4; assembly: GCA_030248245.1. NCBI lineage: Eukaryota > Metazoa > Nematoda > Enoplea > Enoplida > Ironidae > Trissonchulus > Trissonchulus sp. WLG1_4. Next base: position 19,347 of record JASANF010011480.1, read on the forward strand.
CGTTACCACTTCTTCAGTTCAACACTGCTTCAGTTCAACACTTTCCGCTAGTTGTCTTCATT
>JASANF010011481.1:0-22503 GCA_030248245.1 Trissonchulus sp. WLG1_4
TGTATAAGTAGATCAAAATTATTTGGTCATCAAACATAGTCCATGTCTGATATATTTTTTATATCTTGTTTCAGATTCTTTTTGTGTTGAATACGTCAACTCATCGCTACGGATATATTTTATTAGTGTACAATTATATACGCGGAACTATTTCATTTTATATTGTAAATATATTAACAGATTATTACATTATATACCTATTATTATATACTCACTCTGTGTCGCTTTATATACATATATGATTGCTAATCCCATGCGGCCGTCTGAGTGGCTGAAGTAACGCATATATATATAATTGAGTATATATCTACTTAACTGCAGTAAATATAATAGTATCTGGGAGCAGACAGTATGGCGTCAGCAGATGAGCAGGGGGGCCTGGAGGAGGAACAGGTGCGGGCCTGTGAGAGCTATGTGCAGGAGCATGGGATTCAGGAGTTGGTCAAGAATGCCATTGTCCAGCTCTGCATTCACAAGCCCCGGCGACCGGTCACATTCCTTAGACTCTACTTCCAGAAGCTGGAGGCCAGCGCTCGGGTTCGTTTCCCTATCAGGCACTCAGACTTGGCGGTTTTCTCACTTGTGTCTTATTTTGATTTATGTTATCTATTTAAATACATTTATATTTGTATTCTTTTTCACCCACGTAGCACATACCCGGAAAGTTCGGATGTTATGCCACGACGTCAAATTTTGTAGCTGACGAAGGGAAACAGGGGGGGGGGGCATCTTTTCTCCCCTAACTTCTTGTCGTCGTGCCCTACCTTTCAAACATTCTGGGTGGGGGGGGGGGTGAAGCACCTGTCTGGGAGTTAAAACCTCCCTCAAACCTTCCCCCCACGAACGTATGCTGCGACCTTCCCATCCCCCCTTTGGTTACTCACCCCCACCCCTGAAATTCGTCTTTGTTTATCAAAGCCAATGTGGGAAGAAGCTGTTTTTGTAGTGTTGCCTGTTCAGTAGGCTTGACCTTGACGTATGGTTGTGGCGTACTGTCAGCGTGTGTTATATCAACAGGCGGTCTACCTACCGTTGCTGCTATGCAGGGGCGTAGCCAGTAGGGATGGAAGTCTCGGTCTCGGTCTCGGTCAAAACCCGAGACTAGCTCAGTCTCGGTCTCGGTAGTCCAAAAGTCTCGGTTTGTACCCGGTCTCGGTTTTCCAATTCTGTGGAAAATTTTCCTGTGGTCCCCCCTTTGGTTTATATTTTTGGCAGAAAAATTTATTCGAAAGTTTGTATTTCATCAAAATTTCACAGCAAACAGTGAGATTCTGACATTTTTTTCCGAAAAAAACTTTATCGTGGTGTGGTTGTTTAGTTTATCAGTATTCAGTAAACACAGTATACACATTAAAATGTATGTTTGTGATTAGGTTTGTTAATTCATACTATTTTTCCAGTCTGTATGTGTGACATTATTTAATTCTTTGTAGTGTTTTGCTGGTAAACTTTCTTATGCCAATCGGTGGCTTCACATAGTTAACTGTAAATTCCAATTATATATATAGTATGGGTGTAGCAAAAATCAAAAACAAAAATCTGTGAAAGTATATAAAACCCAACGCACTACTCAGAACCATGTCGTGACACATGTATATAGTTCAGGAGATGAGAAGGGAAGACTACTCCCAACTAAAATTTAGTCCCAGGGGATTGAGGGGGCCCCACTCAAAGGCAATGAAAGAGCGTCACCGCACGCAAATCTAATTAATTTTTAAGCCCAAGACATTGGTAATTCCAATAAAATCGGAGCGATTTTTAACTTAAGGGGGTAATTGCGTTTTTAGGTGTTTTTTTTAAACTACCATAACTGCACTTAACCTCAACAAAAACTAGAGCGGTCTTTTTTACATTTTTTTACACCTTCTAGCTTTAAAAAACCTATATTTAAAAGCAGATTATCTTTTGCAATTTTACTGCTGCAATCATTTGAATACACCACATCAGCGGTTTTTTTGACTAATTTTTGCGCCACAGTTATGAAACTCAAGATCAGCCAACAACTACTAAACTTTTTGCAGTTATGCACTGACATAATATCCCCACCCGTTTTTTTGATATAGTTGATAAGTCGTTTCTACGTTGAGAAAATGACATTTTTATGCAAAAATCACGTAATTTGACTTTTCTCTAAAATTTTCAAAAGCCCATAACACCGACTCTACAAACTATTTTTAGAAAAGGAAAAAAACGGGTGGGGATATTTTTGTAAAGATAATGTGGTTAAAGTTTCGAAGCCGTAGTCCGTTTTTAGCTTGAGTTCTGTGGGCGCAAAAATTACACTGAAATGTCAAAAACCACGAAAACGACATTACCGCCTTAATTCGAACCAAACAGTGTTAAAAATTGCTATTCTCTGGCGAGCACAAGGACAAATTGCGTCTAATTTGAGACAGAAAATTTCACAATATTCAAGAATACATATATAGACATAATAGAGGCAAAGAACCAAAAATGGAACCAAAATTGTCGTTATCTTGCCGTTAGTTATATATACATAAAGTGTCTGACTATGGTCTTAATTTTACCTAAAAACTTGTAAAAAGTCATCAAATGAATAGGTAAAAAAATGGCAAAAAATGACCCAAAGTCTCGGTTTTGGCGGTCTCGGAATTTGGTCTCGGTCTCGGTAGTCTCGGTTTTGTGGTCTCGGTCTCGGGAAAAAACCAAGACTGCCATCCCTAGTAGCCAGGGCAGACGGTGGGGGCCCGAAACTTTTTCCGACTGAAATCGTACGACACAAGGGTCCCCCCTTTGGTTTTCATGGCCGGCCGGAAAATATTTCGAAAAGTCATTCCCCCTCCTGAAATTTTTTCCTGGCTACGCCACTGCTGCCATGCATGGACTTTGCGGAGCCCCCAGAAAAAAATTGGGGGAAATTTTTGATTTTTAGGCCAAATTTGGTCAATTGGGGACGCATCAGATAAATTTTCCGGCCGGACCATAAAAACCAAAGGGGGGACCCTCTGGGACCGCCCCTGATACGTATATATTATGTGTGTGTGTGTGTGTGTGTGAAATGTATGGTATATATGTGTAATTTCACGTATTGTGTGTGTACGTGTGTGTGTGTGTGAAATGTATGATATGTGTAATTTCACGTTATATACTTTCTTGCTCAGCTATCGGCATACTAAATCGGAATTAAAACTCTACCCTGCTTAATTGGGTTCCAATTAGGTTATATAATATAAACTTAGTGGATTCCAAAATTTAGCCTGACAATGTTGGGCGTTGGTCCTCAGTCTTCATGACTTGTGTTTATTTTTATATTTTTTTATTCATATGCGTGTTTGATTATTTTTTAGCAGTGGCGTACCCAGAAATTCTTTTCTGGATGGGTTGACTTTCGACTTTCTGAGGGCGTTCAAGTCCATTTTCTTGTTATTTCAACGCAAAAAAACGCAACACAGAATAGCACACAATGTTATTACAAAAGTAGGAGTAGTTTTGGCAGACAGCAGCCATCATAAGTTAAATGAATTGACGTTAGCGAACCGACACCAGAAATTTCGCAGCTGATTGGTAATGGGGGATTCAGGGGGACAGTTCAACTTGCCATTGTCATTGGGAAGGATTCCCCCATTTTCACACCCCCCCCCCCCCCCCCCCCGGTTACGCCTCTGTAGAGACTAGCTAAATGACCGATATATAAGTGACAGATGATTTAGTATATACGCCGAGCAGATGCAATGGGTGGAGGTAAGTAATATTGTAGAATGCTGCAGACACAGATGTGTAAACACAATTTTTATTTTCTTAAATACTTATTCTTTATTTTGTGCAAAAACCGTTCCGTTTCTTGGTTCGAAGGTTTACAGCCAAATGTCTTGCCAGCTGGGTTTTTTTTTCGCTGGCAAATTTTCGCAATTTTGCGAAAAGCTTGAAATTTTTTTCGCAAAATCAAATTTTTTTTCGCAGACTTTTGTTACTTACTTAATGCAGTAGACTTATGTTAATAAAACATTATGCCGCCTATATATACAGATCAAGACTGACGCAATTTTTACCCCTTTTGGATAAAAAGCAACGATTTTGACATTTTTATTTAAATTTATGGAGCCTTCCAGAGAATTTTGAGTAATTTTTCACAATTTTCACAATCGATGCTCAGCCGTAAAGAAATTTCAGAAGACCCGGCCAATGACCAAGTTAGGTCTGAAAATGCTTACATGTTCAAATGTTTCTTAATTGTCACCTCCGACCCATATACTGTCTATTAGTGTTACATGCAGTCGGGGTGATGATACATGGAAGAAATTTACAGTCACTAGAAACTACATCAAGTCATAAAGTTGCACGAGTCCCGGCCTAAGGGATCAGAAAATTCGGAGAAATTTTCAATTTTTAGGCCAAATTTGGTCAATTGGGGACGTATCGAAAACTTTTTCCGACTAAACCACAAAAATCAGCACATAGACCTTACGAGTTCACCTCCACTGCGTCTTTTTTCGCAATTTTGCGAAAAGGTTTGAAAATTTTCCGCAATCCTCAATTTTTTCCGCAATTGCGAACGTTTTTGCGAAAAAAAACCCCTCCAGTCTGTTATTATGATATTATTATTATTATTATTTCTTAAAACCCCATATATATATATATATATATATATATATATATATATATATATATATATATATATATATATATATATATATATATATATATATATATATATATATATATATATATATATATATATATATATATATATATATATCAAGCGCGGATCCAGGGGGGGGGGGGGGGGCGCGCGCGCCCCCCCGAAATTTTTTGTGACCGAAATTTTACACAAGGGTCCCCCCTTTGGTTTTTATTGCCCGACCGAAAAAATTTCCGATACATCTCCAATTGACCAAATTTCCTCTAAAAATAAAAAAATTTCTCCAATTTTTTCACGGGGGCTGCCGCCCCCAGACCCCCGCAACTTTCTAGCTTACTGGTGCTTGGTATTATCTTTCATCAAAGCCTATGCATGTCTACCTATTAGAGTACATTATGCTGCATTTACTTGTGTAATACACTGTATGATACTCTGATGTGACGTTGCCATCTTTTCTTTTAATTTTTCTGTCGGAAAAATACTGATACGTCTTTTGTTGACCAAATTCGGGCTAAAAATTGAAAAATCTTCAGACCCCGGCAAAATGTGGCTTAGTGGTCTTGCGTTTGCCATGGGAAGTTAAGTGTTAAAATTACTAAAAAGTGCATTTTAACCCATTGCAAAAAGTCATTCCTCTTTTCTGGCTACGCAACTGACAGTGTGTTTATTTAACAGTGGTTAACAACAATTGATACTACTTCCACTTGACCGAATTCAACCTAAAATTGAAAAACTCACTTTTTTGCATTTCAATCTATCGTTTTGCTAATTGCTGCATAGTGAACGGAGCGGTTTTAAAATAAAACTCTCCACTGCAACAGGGGCGTAGCCAGGGGGGATGGGGGGAATCCCTCCCCCCCCCGAAACTGTTTCCGACTGAAATTTTACACAAGGCTTGCCCTTTGGTTTTTATGGTCCAACCGGAAAAAATTTTCGATACGTCTCCAATTGACCGAATTTGGCCTAATCAAAAAAATTCCCTAAATAGGTGTCTGGCTTCTGGGGGCTGCCGCCCCCAGACCCCCGCAACTGTGTGTTTTGATAAAACTTGCAGATTTCATAGGATATCCCTGGGTCAAAAAAACGTAGAAGTGTCTGGCTTCTGGGGGCTGCCGCCCCCAGGCCCCCGCAACTGTGTGTTTTGATGAAAGATACAGATTTTCGAGTATATCAAATTTTGGGGACGCTCCCGGCTACCCCCCAGATCAACCAAAAATACCCTAAGTTTTGCAAAATTTTCTAAAAATTTCGCCAAAAAGTGCCACTTTTTCAAAATTTTGCCCAAATTTTGGGGACCCTCCCCCCCGGGTCCTCGATTTGGGGGGGTCCCCCCATCCCCCCTCATACATGTATGTCCCGGGGTCAAAAGCAGTAAAGGTGTCTGTCTTCTGGGGGCTGCCGCCCCCAGACCCCCTCACCAGTAAATTTGTATTGTCTTGTATTTCTAATGGCCGATTGGTGGGGGGGCGCGCCCCCCCCGAAAAAAATTCCTGGATCCGCCACTGATATATATATATATATATATATATATATACATACACATGTAGTTCTGTACTTACATGTATGTACGTATATATTATAGAACCTGGTTTTTTAGTAGATTTACGAAGCTTTTCTAAATATATACAATAATATTTTATATTATATAATGGCTGATGTTCACAGCTGTCTACAGCTAAAGGCTGTGCCATAAATTTGTGTTAAAAAACTGCATCTAATCAAATCGTTTAGTATGTTTGAATCAGTTGGAGTGTGCAGTAGTAATAATATAGTCATACCACTACAACCACTAACTAACTTCCGATTACCAGTCAGATCAACTATTGCTGTATATACTGGAATACATGTGTTCAATGTGACTGAAAATGGTTAGTTTGATTGGTATTGTGTAGTTCATAGTGGACTGGTATATATTCGCATGTGTATGTTTAGATTAAAAATATCTGTTTTTTGCATAAACATACTAACCTGCACAGTCACACGTACGGTTTGTATACTATTTATATCATATGAGGGGGGATGGGGCGCCCCCCCCCCAAATCGAGGGGCCGGGGGGGAGGGTCCCGAAAATGTGGGCAAAATTTAGTAAAAATGGCACTTTTTGGGAAAACTTTAGTTTAATTTCAACAGAGCTGCAGAAATCATTCGTTTCTCTCCCAGGGAGAAAAGCCACACTAAAACGTGTAAGCCATTGCACAAAAGTTTGCACACCCGTCCGCAAACCTAAAAGAAATATTAATTTGTATGCTGTTGTCTCATAGCTTGTATTATATATTACGCCGGCTTCTTCCGGCACATGAACTGTCATATTTACGCTGCTGCTACTTGGCGTTCGAATCAGGGCAAACTCAAATGATTGAGTTTTAAGCCCTAAAATTGTCCTTTAAGCATTTGTATAAAGTCACGTGATCATCAACAGTGCTTACTAATTGGCTGTCGCATGTGGTGCCACATGGAAAAACGCACGGCGAGCGATACGGATTTTCCCCACGTGGGGCACCCCATGGGGTGTCACACGATGCCACATGGTGCCCCTCGGGGCACCCCAAGGGGCATCATGTGGCACCATGTGGCACCCCATGGGGTGCCCCAAGGGGCACCCCACGCGTTTTCCCCATCGTGTGAAACAGGCTTTATTGTCGGTCAGTGTGTATGTATATATGTCGTACAAATGTTGCAGTCACGCAAAATAAAGCGAATCAAACACACAGCAGCAATAATTTTAACATAAGAAAGCAAAACAAGCATTATTGCTTCACAAGGAAGCAACAATGTTTATTATTTTTTAAACTTCTAAAAGGCCGACTTGGTTTTGGCTTCATTCATAGGGCTCTGTCGGCAAGCAGACCTTGGATGACCGCTACAGTGCTGTGTGTGTGTGCGTGTGTGTGTGTATGTCTGCAATGCTCTTGATAGTGAGCAGGACAGGCGGCGGGCTTGGAGTGCTGACTTAGTGCTTGGCTCAGAGCTGGCTTGGGTTCTTATTGATTTCTTGGCTCACATTGCTGTCTCTGTGCTCTACGTATATATGTATATTATACGTACTCATATTGTGTCGCAAACATGTATTTCATGGTTTGTAATTGGTAAACGGTAGTTCGTATACGAAATAAACGCTATTTCGTTGAAGCTTTTTGGATTTACGTCTGTATATACGTATGTATGTATATATAAAATCTCTTGTAGTCATACATATTAACACGGAGGTACATTCTGGGGGGGGTCTCTTGTACCAAAATTCTGACTGCCCTTGTACCAAGTGTGACAAAAACTAATATACCATGTTTTATGGGAAGAATTGACAATTTTTACAATTTTTGGTCAAAACACCGTCTTTTAGTGTAAAAAATTAGCGATTTAGAAAAATTTGGCTATAATTTAGGTAAAAATTGCTTAAATTTGCCAAAAATGACTATATTTAAGACTCTTAAATTAAGAGCCCATTTTATACAAATTTTGCTTGCCCTCGTACCTTAGCTCTGATTTTTCTTGCCCTTGTACCAAAGTCAAAAATTTGGTGGGGTCCCGGACCCCCCCCCAGACCCACCCGTGTAACATGTATGGGGGGTGGGGGGACCCCACAAAATCAAGAAGCCGGGGGAGGGTCCCCAAAATTTTGAGCCCGTTTCATGTATGCTTGTAGTTTATATTTGTAGTGTTTTGTTTCAGAGCAGCGAGCGTGGCGGCGAGGCGGAGAGGGCGGCTGCGGAGGAGGAGATGCTGGAGGAGGAGCCGCAGATGCCGCGCAGTGCCCGCCGGTGTGCCGTGTCCGCCGAGGCCTACACCGAGGACGACATCGCCAACTATCAGAAAAAGGTCATGGGGCTAAATGTCATGGGGATGGGGCTCATGCCTCATGTTAGGGGGTCTCAGTCTGGAGTGGGGGGCTTGGCGCTGATTTTTGAAATTTGAGGGTTGAGGACTTGTCCCGACATTAATTGGGGGGTAGAACACACAAAAACGCAAGTTTCAATTTTTTGGCGAAGAATAGTAAAATTTTCACAATTTGGTATTTTTTCGCGAGTTTTCGGCGTTTTACTCATTTTTGAAGCATTTAACACCCTTCTGGGGCAATTTTTGAGGGTTTGGGTACTTGGGGCTTGTCCCATTGGGTCAAATGGAAGGGGGGCTTGTCCCAGATTCTGGAATCTGGTGGGTGGGGCTTGCCCCTTCCAGACCCTCACGTCTGTGAATAGGATCTGTTTGCTTTAGGTGATATTCAAAGATGACGAGACCAAGCATGCTCTAGAAAACGTCATGTGCAAAAATGTGCTCTTCGCTCATCTAGACGACCAGGAAAAAAAGTAGGTGGTGCATTTTAAAGGAGTTTATGAATTGGAATTGGACATATATAGTGGATGATTTTTTAGGGATGTGTTTCCTATATTTTTATCAGGTCCGCTTGGTCGCAAACTCGAGCACGGACCTGTTTTTCTGCTGGTTTGAGAGATTTTTTTTGATTGTTCTAGAGATATTTTTGACGCAATGGCACCGGAGAATAAATTAGCAGGAGAAGTAATTATACAGCAAGGTTAGTGATTTTTTAGTATAATATTTTCTTATTGCTAGTTTTGGTGATCTGTGAGTTTGACGCGATTTGGTGGTGGATCATCAAAAGAGCTGACAAACGACTAAAATTCATAATAGTTATGGCATTTAAATTTGTTATAATATATATATATATATATATATATATATGTGTGTGTGTGTGTGTGTGTGTGTGTGTGTGTGTGTGTGTGTGTGTGTGTGTGTGTGTGTGTGTGTGTGTGTGTGTGTGTGTGTGTGTGTGTGTGTGTGTGTGTGTGTGTGTGTGTGTGTGTGTGTGTGTGTGTGTGTGTATATATACATACAAATGAGGAAACTTTTTAACACTTAGGCCGGATTCACACAGGCACTTGCACAAGCACACACACAAGCACAGGCACAACGCCTAGGCGTTCACACTGGAACTTGCACAAGCACAAGCCCAGCCAATCAAATTGAAGCCCGCCAATGTAACGTCTTTTCTGTTCAGAAGTTTCGTTTTTTTTCTGAAAATGTGGGCTAAAAATTTCGCAATTTTGAAACTTTATCGTAATAATTTATAGTGGTGCGGGAAAAAAAACCCTATTTTCAACTTTTCGGGTCGTCCTGTGCTCCACATAAATCGGATCCATTAATGCTCGTGGCTGTTATAACGGCCATCTTTCGCCTAACTGTTGCACTAATAAAATGGATTGTAACCACTCATGTTTCTGAGTAATGAGTCTCGAAACCTCCGGGAAAAAAAACCCTATGCGGGAAAAAAAAACCCTAATGCGGGGAAAAAAACCCTATCACTTTTTCGGGTTGTTCTATTAGCAGGGAATATAAACACAATTTCATCGTGTTCTACAACTCTTAGGCTGCAGTATGGACTAAAAAAACCGTTTCTGCGACATCCATGTGACTCACAATGATTCTTCAAAAATCGACCCGTTTTGCAAGAAATGACTTCTGCCCAAATAGGCATTTTTTCCGTATTTAAAAGCATTAAAAACAGATTTTTGCGCTTATTACGTGAGAAACAGCGGACAAACACCGCCCGCGTCTATCATTCTTGGATTTAATTGGTACGCAGCAGCTAAAACCTAAATATTGCAAAAAATGCCAAATTTTGGTGAAACATCATCAAAACAGGTTTCGTAAGGGGTGTCGGGGTATGGCCCAAAATGACAAAAAACGACGTTTTGCGGCCGAATAAACGGTTTTAATGAACTCTACGCATGTTGTTAGCCCAGATGAACTAACTTTAGTAGCAACAATGGGTGAGTTTAGCAAGAAAATGCCGCCAAACAAAATAGGGTTTTTTTTCCCCGCAATAGGGTTTTTTTTCCCGCACGAACTTTGACCAGTCACTGGTCAACCACAGCGTTTTTCACGGTTTTCGAGCTTCAGAAGTATAGAGGAAAGGTAACTCTCTTGAAAAATGCAAACGGCGTTGGTCAAAAGTGTTTTTGTGAAAAATTATGACAAGTCAAAAATTTGGAAAATTTTGTCACTTTGGAATTTTTCAACATGCAAAATTTTGAAATTTTATAAAAAACGCTACAGGCCTCAAAACTGCACAGAAATTGGTGTGGTAAGTCAGTTTGGGATGCGCTTTCCACCTGCATACTCAAAAAGGTCCTATGTCGTGAGGTTCGGCCAGGAAGCACTAGGGTTTTTTTCCCCGCAAAACGCGTAGGGTTTTTTTCCCCGCACCACTATACGGAAGAAGGAAAATAAACTGGAAAGAAGGGAAAAATAATGTTAAAACGCAATTTAAATTTAAAGATTAAATGGAACTAAAATTAAAAGAAAAAGAGAAAATAAACGCAATGCATTCATCAGTAAATATAAGATCCATTTTGACAAGGGATCCCCCCTGAAACAACACCTATCCGTTTCATTTCTGCGCCGTTGATGCCTATACCCAAGCTGACAGCTACAAAATCTCTACGCTGATTGGCTGTGCTTGTGCAAAAGATAAGATTTTTGAACAAGCGTTGTGCTTGTGCTTGTGCTTGTGCAGAATTTCTTGCAGTGTGAACCGGCTGTGCTTGTGCTTGTGCTTGTGCAAGTGCCAGTGTGAACCCGGCCTTATTCACTCCGTATTATATATTTATGCCGTATTAATTTCAGTAGGAAAGTCTTATTTTCTTTAACTCCTCTAAGTTCCAGAGATGCACGGGAGCAATTGGGGGGGGGGGGGGATGCCCGACCCCTGGCGGAGAGGGGGGGTCCTGGTGTTGGTTGATATCTCTGCACTTTTTGATTCTTTAGCTCATTTTTGGTGCTTTTTTTTGGCCAGCCAGAAATTTTTTGCGGTTTCTCGATTTTTTACTCAATTTTGGATGCCCCCCCTATGTGCATCTGTGTGCTCTAACTTGTAACCGCTTCAGCCCCACTCACAAAACGACCAACTTGTTAGCCAAATCGGGTCACTGATCGAAGCAAAAGATTTATTGATTCCAGTGAAGGACCCCCTCAAGTCAGGGATGTGTTCTTGATTTCAAGGGGGTACCTCCCCCCTGAAATCAAGACATAAACCTGATTTGAGAGGGGGTTTTCCAATGGATTGAAGACGTTAACGGTCTGTTTTGGTCGGAGCATTGTTCCGGCCGTTGGCTGGAATATATACATAGAAGAAAGAAAGAAAGAAAGAAAGATTTAGTCATGAAAACCAGACGCATAACAAGCCGAAGCATATTATCGTATTGGTAATACATCATTACATCATCGGAGTGTCATAGTACGCTTTCCTGTTATGTACTCTTGCTATTAGTGACTATTTATGTTCTGTGGTTGCCAGGCGACGAAGGTGACAATTTCTACGTGATCGAGAGCGGAGAGGTGGAGGTGTTTGTGAACGGCGAGCCCATGACCACCATCCGGGAGGGCGGCAGTTTCGGCGAGCTGGCCCTGATCTACGGCATGCCGCGGGCCGCCACCGTCACGGCCAAGACCAATGCCCGGCTCTGGGCCCTGGACCGGGAGACCTATCGCAAGGTGCTGATGGGCAGTCAAATGCGAAAGCGCAAGATGTACGACGAGTTTCTGGGCAAGGTCAAGATTCTGGGTGAGTTTCTGGGCAAGGTCAAGATTCTGGGTGAGTTTCTGGGCAAGGTCAAGATTCTGGGTGAGTGCTGATTGGAGGGTTTTGGGAGATGGTAGCTGTGACCAGGAATCGGTGGACCCTGGGACAACGCGCTATTTCATTACGAAAATAACAATCAATTTCAGGTACTAAAAGTATATAATATACAGCGAGTAGTTACAAAATATATCACACCGGTTCAGCAATTTCTGGTCAGACTTTAGTGCAGACGAAGCAAAGTTGCATTGACGAGTCGCCAGTGAATAATAATGGAATGTTACATATTTGTTATACACATTGTTATACATACTTCAGCCGTGTTATCTATCCTTAAATTCCTTAAAAAGTTATGCCCAATTGGGCCGTCTGTTTGAGCAGTATCCAGTGTTGCAAATGAGAAAATAGTGCCTACGAGAGTAATTGGGGCTGTGATGTAGTGGTTAGCATTTTTGGCGTCGACGCGAGCGGCCCGGGTTCGATTCCCGGCGCCTTCATTTCTTTCTTTCTAAATTCTATCATGTTTGCAGAAAGTCTGGACCGCTGGGAGCGTTCGACGGTGGCAGACGCCCTGGAGCCAGTGACCTTTCTGGACGGCGATCACGTGGTCGAACAGGGAGATCCAGGATACGAATTCTATATTATTGTTGAGGTTGGCGCATGGGTTTTTGCGTAAAATGCTGCGTATTTACGCAGTTGACCGCAAATTTACGCAGTCAAACATAAAAATACGCAGTTTTTTTGCAGTGCCGATTTTTAGAAACTGGGCTGGCGTAATTTTTGGTCAAAAATATTTTGGTGTTTTTATACTTCTTTTATAATATTTTCATATTTTGATATATTTTGTTTTTCATTTGTTTTTTTATATTTTTCAAGAGTTATATCATTTTCGGGTTTTAGCGTTTAATTGCAAAAAAGTGTGCATTTTAATGCATTTCTAAACATTGAAAAGAATCACTATTTGTTTGAAAAATTTTGTCTCAGTACGCCACTGTCAGATAACGATAGCTAGCGATATTCTTACCGTGAATCGGTACTCGCAATCCCTAATTAACTTTTGACGAACAAAAATTAAAAAACGACCACAGGAATTTAAAAATGACGCCAAAATGATAAAAGCCGATTTTGTGAAAAACCTGGTGCATGGGTTGACTTTAATTTGAAGTAGATTTCACCGAATAGATTAAACTTTTTAAAGTGAAATTTTTTTAAATATATTAAAAATAATTATATTTACAAGTCTAGTGGGTCTGTTTTAGACTAGTTAGACAAAATCAGTAATGTTTTTAATAAAATTTGAAAATTTCACTTTTTTCAATTTTGAGCATTAGGGCACCGACAGTGAGATTTGATCACACATGGTGTGATCTACGTATTCAGTCCCTTTTAGCACGGGGTTTAAGGGGGTATAACTCTTGACACCGTAGGGGTACGGCAATAATTTTAGCATCATTTTTTAGCAAATTGTCTGAGCTTTAAAATGCTGGGTGACATGACCTCCTGACATAACGTTAAACTTGCGTCAAAAATTATTATTCAAAATTTTGACGTGTTTTTGGGTACGCCTGCATGTAACATATCATTTGCAAGTGCCAGAATTTGTCTTTCACGTGACCCTATTTTTATGATCCTACGACACTCATAGCGAAAGTTACGACCCTTTTTCTGGTTAACCTTAAAAATAACTAACTACGAAGAGTGGTCTGTCGCGGAGGATTCGCGGAGTAAAAATAACTCCAATTTACGCCCTGCTTAAGAGATAATCACAGCATAGTACAGTAATACGAAGCGTTGGCGTTTCTTTTACATCTTTGGATGGACCCGGTAATAAGTACTGTGTTTTCAGTAGCATCGTATTAGACGTTGCTGGATACAACAAAAAAATAACTCTGCTTTACGTGGCATATAACTTGGGAACCAGACGAGTACATGCGAATTGAAAGGTAAACGTCTGGATAACAAGTATAGTACTTTCAAATTCTGGATATTGTTTGTCGAGACTTCCATTATCATTATGATTAGGATAGTATAATATTAATTAAAATTTTAATTTTAAATTTCAGGGTCACGCTGATGTCTACCAGAAACTGCCGGGAGAGGAAGACCCGATTCTGGTGGGCTCCTTGGGGCCGTCAGATATTTTTGGTACGTCAAATAAATAAATCTGGGATGGGGACCTAAGCCGAAGACCGTTTTTTGGTCAAAAATTATGCGTCATCTGACGAACATGCGCGATTTTTTTGCTTCATTTAGGCAAAAATTGCGCAGAGAGTTAAAAATGCTGTGGAAGCGCGTATTTTTATTGGTAAATCAACCTAATTGTGACACTGACCTTAGTTGTATGTACTCATACATGTAGTTGGGGGGATGGGGGGAAGACCCTCCCCCTCAAAAAATTTGGTCCCGGGAGAGGGAGGGGGTGTCCCGTCAGGGGGAAAAGAGGCGGGAGGGTCCCGGCGGAAGCAAAATTTTTGGCCAAAATTTGAAAAAATCGACAAGTTTTTGTGAATTTTAAGCAATTTTAACCGAAATTTTCGCCAAAAATTGTCAAAATCAATGTTTTTTGGTCAAAAAAGTTAAAAATTGCGTCATTTTTGGAAGGGGGGTCAAAAATGAGTTGACGCAGGGCAGGGGGGTCTCTCCCAGGGGGGGGTGAGAGGGGTACCCAAAATTAAAATTTTAGTGCTGTTACATGTCTGAATGTTCTTGATAATGAGTTGTTATATTGTAATAGTTGCAGTGAAAGCAGTTGAACCGAATTGTGATTGTAGGACAACAGCTTGTAGCGTTGAGACCCATGAAAAATGTGTCAAGTGTGATATGCTTTCGACGCACCTTTAGAATGTTTTGCTAAAAATTTCTACTCAAAAGTGCTGTTTTTGGCACCAAGGGTCGACTCATAATTTCGTTTGTCCGTTCAGCCTGCAAAATTACGAAATAATCATGCCACAATTTGATATTGGATTGGACTCCAGCGTCCAGCGGCAAGGATCGTTCGTTAACAAAACGGTTATCCGCAACGGGACTCGTTTCCTGCATTTCCGTGCCGTCAGAGCAGCTTATTTTGTAGATTACTACCTTATTCTAATTAATATATATATATATATATATATATATATATATATATATATATATATATATATATATATATATATATATATATATATATATATATATATATATATATATATATATATATATATATAATGTATATTATATATACAAGTTCAGTGCGTCGGGTACGTTAATGATAGCTATAACTACGTGAACCAATTACGTAGATTAGCAAAAGGCAAAAAGTTTGAGTAGGTTTCTGTTGAAGAAATTTCTGGATATCTGTGCGTAAGTATGTACTATATGATTGGATTGAAACGTAACCCAAAAGGGCACTGTAACGTAACCGATCGGGCCTTGCAGTGTGCCTTAACGGGCACGTAACCCAGGATGGGCCTGCAACGTGGTTGATTTTGCCGCGCACTGTACCTGAACGGGCATGTAAACCAAATGGGCACTGCAACGTAACCGATCGGGCCTTGCAGTGTGCCTAAACGGGCACGTTACCCCAACGATATACATATTATGTGAACGAATTACGTAGGTTAGGAAAAGACAAAAATGTCTGAATAAGTTTCTGATGATGGTGGGGTGCCCGGGCCGATTGAGTATGGTCATGTGGTTGGAAGCAACAACAACAATAAAATAAATTCATTAAGTGGTTAAATAAACGAAATTATTATGCTGATTAATTAATTAACAAGTTTCTTGCGTCGGATATCTTAGGGATGTCCATGTACGTAAAGCAAATGGACGGATAACTAAACGTATGAAAAAGTATCTGATTAAGTAATATTTGTCTGAAATGTGGGGAAGACTTCCCTCAAAATTCGGTCACATTCGGAGATAAGGGAATTCCCTTCAATAAAAGTAAAGATATTTTCTTAAATCTTGGCCCAAAATTGTCGACATTGGTACTTTTTGGCCAGACAAATGGTACGCGGTATATACGTAAGCATATGGTTGCATCTCAATGTTTACTAATGAGAACACTTTCGTAGAATACATTTTGCTCAAAAACTCTTAAAACCTCCTCAGTTAAAATTTGAAAAAAACGACCCCCGGCTGGACTCTAACCAGCGACCTAAGGGGTGAAACGCCTCAATGCTAACCACTACACCACGGGGGTTACTGCAATGGGAAGTTAAAATCGGTTTAAAATATTTTGTTTGTATTATTTAACACTATGGACTGATTTCAAAAAATAATTTTATTTCCATAAAAAGAATTTAGCTTACGTACTGTAATAATAATGATAAGGGTACTAAGCTTTCGTTTGGTATATTCAAATCTGGATTATTATATTTATCATTTTGCTTAGGAATTTAGGATAGTTTATATCCTATTTATATTATATTATATATATATATATATATATATAATATATATTCGTTCGCATAATTACAAATTTCAACTCTTTTATAACATACACCTACTACTATATACCCACCCTACTCCTACATACATGAATTCATCCCATGTTTAGACCCATTACACACTCAACCCATGTTTCTACATCCCTTTTTTACTTTAAATCCAATATACATACCTTACCACAGACAACTTCCCAACTTTCACAAACTTTACTCAACTTTTCCTTTTATTACTATTTATATTATAGTATAATTACTACAAACTACTTATATATATATATATATAATATATATATATATATATATATATATATATATATATAAAATCGACACTATATATATATATATATATATATATATTAATCACCCTACTACTATATACCCTCCCTTATCACAAAACTCCACCATAAATTTTACTTTTAAAAATTCCTTTCCCAATCTAACAATTTTAGAACTCCCCATTTCAGACAATTTTTTACTTATAATACTTTTTATACGTTTATTCCATATAGTCAATTGCTTTACATATATATATATCCCTATATTATAGAGACACAAGAAAGTATTTAATTAATTAATTCATTAAAAATAAGGTAGTAATCTACAAAATAAGCTGCCTCTAAACGGCACGGAAAGTGCCGGAAACGAGTCCCATTTGCGCATAATCATTTCTTTGTAACGATTAGACCGATTGCCGCTTGACGTGAATTTATTTTTATTGTTGTTGTCCTTTTATGACCCATTACTAATCGCCCCGGGCACCCACCATCATCAGAAACTTATTCAAAACATTTTGCTTCCTAACCTACATAATTCGTTCGCATAAATTATATCTTATTAACTCCGTTCTAGCGCGCTCAAGGCCCGATCGCTCTCGGCCCATTGCATCCGTTCCGTACAGTCGCGGCAAAATTTGCAGGCCCCACGGGTTACGTGCCCGTTCACAGCTCGAGCCGATCGGGGGTACGTGCCCACTTTTTGTTCTACGTTTCAAAAATGCCCAAATACATCGTACTTACGCACAGATAATTTGCCGGAAATTTCTTCAAAACTACTCAAACTTTTTGCTTGCTAATCTACGTAATTGTTACAGTAGTTTATATTATCATTAACATTACCCGAACAGCCATTGAACTATATATATAATATACATTATATATATATATATATATATATATATATATATATATATATATAATATATTATATATATATATATTAATTAGAATAAGGTAGTAATCTACAAAAAATAAGCTATTCTAAGACGGGCGGGAAGTGCGGGAGACAAGTACCATTGCGGATAACCTTTTGTTAACAACAATTATCACACTGGAGTGCAAATCCGAGATATCAAAAATTGTGGCATGGATTTTTCGTAATTTTAGGCGGCTGAACGGACATTTAACGAAATTTATTGACCTTTGCGTGCCAAAAAACAGCACTTTTAATTCAAAAACTTTCCAGCAAAAATTCTAAAGGTGCGTAAAAAATAGCATATACAGCTTTGTCCACATTTTTAATGGGTCTCAAGACTCAAGTTTGTACAATGCATAATTGTGTTGCAAATATTTACTTGCAGAGCTCTATAATATAACAACTCATTTATCAAGAACATTACATACAGCACTAAATTTTTAATCTTTCACCCCCCCCCCCCTGGGAAAAATTCCCTCTGCTCTACGTCAACTCATTTTTTCACCCCCCTTTTTCAAAAAATAACACAATTTTTAACTTTTTTGACCAAAAAACATTTGATTTTGACAATTTTTGGCGAAAATTTTCGGTTAAAATTGCTTAAAATTCACCAAAAACTTGTCGATTTTTTTAAATTTTGGCCAAAAATTTTGCTTCTGCCGGGACCCCTCCCCCCTCTTTTTCCCCCTCACGAGACACCCCCTCCCTCTCCCGGGACCCAATTTTTTGAGGGGGACCGCGTCTTCCCCCACCCCCAACTACATGTATGAGTACATACAACGAAGGTCAGTGTCACAATTAGGTTGATTTACCAATAAAAATACGCGCTTCCACAGCATTTTTAACTCTCTGCGTAATTTTTGCCTAAATGAAGCAAAAAAATCGCGCATGTTCGTCAGATGACGCATAATTTTTGACCAAAAAACGGTCTTCGGCTTAGATCCCCATCCCAGATCTTATTTATTTGACGTACCAAAAATATACAACGGCCCGAAGGAGCCCACCAGAATTGGGTCTTCCCTCTCCCGGCAGTTCTCGTAAACATCAGCGTGACCCTGAAATTTAAAATTAAAATTTTAAATTAATATATTCTCCTAATCAGCTATTCCTAATCTATAATGATAATGGAAGTCTCGACAAACTCAATATTCAGAATTTGAAAGTACTATACTTGTTATCAGACGTTTACCTTTCAATTCGCATGTACTCGTCTGCTTCCCAAGTTATATGCCACGTAAAGCAGAGTTATTTTTTTGTTGTATCCAGCAACGTCTAATATGATGCTACTGAAAACACAGTACTTATTACCGGGTCCATCCAAAGATGTAAAAGAAACGCCAACGCTTCGTATTACTGTACTATGCTGTGATTATCTCTTAAGCAGGGCGTAAATTGGGTTATTTTTACTCCGCGAATCCTTCCACACAGACCACTCTTCGTAGTTAGTTATTTTTAAGGTTAACCAGAAAAAGGGTCGTAACTTTCGCCTATGAGTGTCGTATAAGGATGATAAAAATAGGGGTCACGTGAAAGACAAATTCTGGCACTTGCAAATAGATATATGTTTACATGCAGGCGTACCCAAAAACATCTTCAAAATTTTGAGATAATAATTTTTGACGCAAGTTAAACGTTATGTCAGGAGGTCATGTCACCCAGCATTTTAAAGCTCAGACAATTTGCTAAAAAATGATGCTAAAATTATTGCCGTACCCCTACGGTGTCAAGACTTATCCCCCTTAAACCCCGTGCTAAAAAGGGACTGAATACGTAGATCACACCATGTGTGATCAAATCTCACTGTCGGTGCCCTAATGCTCCAAAATTGAAAAAAGTGAAATTTTCAAATTTTATTAAAAACATTACTGATTTTGTCTAACTAGTCTAAAACAGACCCACTAGACTTGTAAATATAATTATTTTTAATATATTTAAAAAATTTCACTTTAAAAAGTTACTTATTATGAATCTACTTCAATAAAGTCAAGACCCATGCACCAGGTTTTTCACAAAATCGGCTTTTATCTATTTGGCGTCATTTTTAAATTCCTGTGGTCGTTTTTTAATTTTTGTTCGTCAAAAGTTAATTACGGATTTGCGAGTACCGATTCACGGTAAGAATATCGCTAGCTATCGTTATCTGACAGTGGCGTACGAGACAAAATTTTTCAAACAAATCGTGATTCTTTTCAATGTTTAGAAATGCATTAAAATGCACACTTTTTTGCAATTAAACGCTAAAACCCGAAAATGATCTAACTCTTGAAAAATATAAAAAAACAAATGAAAAACAAAATATATCAAAATATGAAAATATTATAAAAGAAGTATAAAAACACCAAAATATTTTTGACCAAAAATTACGCCAGCCCAGTTTCTAAAAATCGGCACTGCAAAAAAACTGCGTATTTTTATGTTTGACTGCGTAAATTTGCGGTCAACTGCGTAAATACGCAGCATTTTACGCAAAAACTCATGCGCCAACCTCAACAATAATATCGAATTCGTATCCTGGATCTCCCTGTTCGACCACGTGATCGCCGTCCAGAACGGTCCTGCCGAGGCCCGGGCGTCTGTCACCCGTCGAACGCTCCCAGCGGTCCAGACTTTCTGGACATACATGATAGAATTTGAGAAAGAAAGAAAATGGAAGGGACAGAAACGAACCCGGGGCCGCGTCGGTGTCGACTACGTCCAGCACCCGATTCGTCTCGGTAGGCACGTATTTTCTCATTTGGAGCACGGATATGCTCGAACAACTAGGCACGACATTTTTAGGAATTTAAGGGATAGAAACGGCTAGAATTATGATAACTCATGTATAACAGATATGTAACATATCCATTATTTAAATGTCGCCGCTGGCGACTCGTCAATTCAACTGTTGCTTCCGTCTGCACTAAAGTCTGACCAGACAATTGCTGAACCGGTGTGTATATTTTGTATCCCACTGTATATATTTTACTTTTAGTACCTGAAATTGATTGTTTTGATATTTTCGTAATGGAGTGACGCGGTTTGTCCCAGGGTCCACCGACTTGGAGAACACGCAGCTCGCCCCGAACTGACCCCCAGCACTCACCCAGGATCTGGTTCCCAGAAACTCACCCAGGAAACTGACCTTGCCCCGAACCACTCGTCGTACATCTTGCGCTTTATTTTGAGTGCCGTGGGCCGCCCTTCGATCATCTTCCCCCGGGTCCCGCCAGGCCGGGCCGGGCATGTGGTCTTGGCCTTGACGGTGGCGCCGCGCATGCCGTGGTTGGGGGCCAGCTGCCCTTGCCGCCCTCCCGGATGGTGGTCGTGGCTGGGTTCAGACACCTCCCCACCTCTCCCGCTCTCTCGATAACGTCAAAATTGTCACCTTCGTCGCCTGCGCGAGCCACAAACTAATAGTCGCTAATAGCAAGAGTACATAACAGGAAATATATAACACTCCAATGTAATGATGTATTACCAATACGATAATATGCTTCGGCTTGTTATGCGTCTGGCTTCCATGACTAATTCTTTCTTTTTCTTCTTTCTTTCTTCTCTTTAATGTGTCCAGCAACAAGGCCAACAAACTGTTACAACCGAAACAGGACAACTCACAATTGGAAATTCCTGTAGAGCAGATATATTCAGCCAATACATTATGTAACACGTTCAGTTACGTATTGCTGGGAAAGTAGGTACGAGTACATATGTAGTACTTTATTTGTATATATATATATGGAAATGTACAGTACATGTTACTTAGGGGTTTGATTTTTGTTTTTGTTTTTATTTTTTGTGTTTCATGAATTAAAAAAATATATACACACATACAGAATGACAGTTTTTTAATTTGAAAATTTGGAAATTCAGCCCAGACTGCGAAGTTTTGCTTTCAAGTTTCTAGTTAGGGCCTAAGAGACTTGGGGCCTGCAGTGTAGTGGTTAGCATTATTGACTTTCCGCGAGAAGCCAGAATTATAATTTCAGCGATTTTTTTGTTTAATTAGAAAATCGGCTATCCGTTTTAGCGCGAATTCCTAGCCGACAATATAACGGCTAATAATATGACATAAATATGAATTTCGGTGTAATTTCTTGTGCTTTTTTCGATTTTAAATTCATCTTTTATCGCTTTCATTTAGTTTCGGGATCGGAAAAGGAAACATTAGTCTATTTAGGCAATAACCCGGATTTAATCTCATAAATCCGTTTAACTCCCTTGCGAGTTTGGCTGACTATTGAGTGATACTCAGAGCATTTCTTTCCAACTCGGGCAGTTGCACATAGGCAGGGAGGAGCAGTTACATTTCTCCAGTTTGTTCTGCAAAATCGAGTCCATTCGAATGGACTGGGACCAAAAGGTCAAAAGGGCACAGGCAAGACTGTAGGCGAAGAGAAACATAAAAATGGTGGTCCAGTTTTGAGATATTTTTCGTCGCACAATGGTGGTGGTACTGTCCTCTTGCACTTCTTGCACTTGGTTGAAGCCGAAGGCCAACTCTCGGGTCAAGGACATGGGAGGGACACGAAGAGGGGCACGGTGAATCAGCCTCTAAAAGAGAAGAAAACTTTCAGCAATTTCAGCATAACAGAAACTTGCTGTGCTGAAGGGTTGAAATTTCATCTGAGCTAAAACCATGGTTTAAGAAAATCTACGAAATTCGTAACGAATCAAGCGATATTTCATAATGAAATTATGTGCTAATGATAT
>JASANF010011484.1:0-56132 GCA_030248245.1 Trissonchulus sp. WLG1_4
GTATAGTAGAGACGCCAAGTGAACCAGTCCTAATGTGCACCATTCGGTTGTTCAAATGAATGTAACTTCAACGCTAATGCAAGTCTCGTCTTGAAAGTGGCACCATATGATAGAGGAATTAAATCACTATCCACGACACCAGTTTGAAAGATGTGCGTACAAGAAGCAAAGTACAATGATGCAACAAACTTTTTCAACTGAAAAATGCGTGCTGTCCAAGTGGACAAGACCTCTGACCGTTTTTTGGAAAATCTTTAATAATACCAAAAATTTAGCGTAAAGTGAATGCATTTTTGACACTTCTACACTCAAAAATTTTTGCTGATTTCGAATTTGTACATTATAAAACATAAAACTGCACGTAACGATCTTGAGAGGCGTTTTTCTGCGGTGCACCAAATCTTGCAATTTGCCCCTAATGTGCCACCACCCTATATTTGAATGTGCACCAGGCGCCCTATTTTGCACCATTATTAATGCCTTTATTTCATAGCCATACAGCAAAATGTTGAATGGAAGTTTTTTGTCAGAATAGTGTATGCACTCAAAGAAACTCCACAATTAAAAACAAGATCAAATTCTACGATTTTGATACAATTTTAGCGCCTCCAAATTTGGTGCACTTTTAGGCACAACAAAGCAGAGAAATTGGTGCAGTTCTAAGGCCCTTAAATAGAACACAAAATGCATTGTAAAATATCGATATTGAAATGCACGATTGACACAATGTTGCAAACAACTGAAATACGGTACGCAGAACTGTTTACTATGTATTTTAATAACAACTTTCACATTAGTACAGTGGTTAGGGTGTTCCGATGTCTGCAAATTGCTTGTTTTGGATCTGCATTTTCTCATCTTACACTAAACGATTTCACAATTTTTTTTCACGCTTTCAGTTCACACATTTTGCTACAATTTACATTTTTCAAAGTAACGTTTCCACTAGTTTTTACCGTAAAATGTGGACTGGTGCAGTCAAGGGCACGGCCGGTTCACTTTAGGCCCTGTCTCCTAATGTGCACCAAATCCAAATATTTGAATTTAAAAGTCACAGAACTTAACCTAAAATTAATGTCGCGGCACAAGATTTAGCGGAAAGTTGCATGAACTATTAGTCAATATTACAGTAAAGTTTTAGCTTATTTGCTCAACTTATTCATGAGAAATATCGGTCTAAGTATCGGCAGTTTAGGTGTCAAATTTTAGGTGGTTCACATTTGGCGTCTCTACTATAACTACGGCAAACACGGAACGCAGAGGTGGCAGGGCTGCTTAAGCCGATACTGCCCGGGGGCTGTAACAAGTACTGGTACGGCAGGGCCTCTAGGCCAAAGGCCAAAACTGCCAGAAAGCGGACACGCACAAGCAAGTAAATGTAGTAAGTTTAATGAAAGAAATACATCGGGTACATAAGTACAGGCCGTTTAGGCGTAATAAATGAACGGAACAATAACGAATACACAGCCGCACAGGGCTACCACACTAACACACACTGACGAATAATCTTAGGAGCTAGCTACTTTACAGTACATTGTGCCAAGCGTACATACACAGATGAAATGGCAAGTACGTATATAATGTTAAAATACTATGAGCGTGTGTTCATAAATGTGAGATATTAAAAGGTAAGTGAAAGTGTGAATAGGGAGTAAGGGCGGCTCTCCCAGGTGAAGCCTTACACAATGACTTTTTTCGCAGTAAACGACGATCTTACGCTAAATGCTGACATCTGGAGCTGTATTCTTAAAAATACCCGTACGTAAAGTAGGGCTATCGCTACTAACTTGCAAAGTATAGGCAAAGGTGATTCTGTGGGAGAGTTGAAAACAAAACTAACGTGGACGTTGGCGTTAGAACTAGAGGTTTAAGAATGGTATGTTGGGTTAAACGGATTAAACGAGTTAAAATGACTCAGATGCTCAATTGTAGTGCGGTGCGGACTCATTGTTAACTATCTAACACTCGACTGATTTGACATGCACGCTTAATATTTAGTGGATGTAGTTATTCAACCGTTTAGTCTGATTAAAAAGCAGCTGTCTAAAGGTCAAGTCTATTTGATTCAGAGGTTTCGGAATGGAAAATTCTAACATAGTCTTCAGTTGAGCTAGTCGAAGTAAACTGAACTCGTTCAGTCCGGTTAAGGAATGGGCCCTAAGTTAGTTAGCAGTTAAACGCACTCTGAAAGATTTGGTGTGTAACATTGAGTCTTGGCCAATTTTAGATGCACAAATTAGATGCAAACAAACACATTCACTGAAGCAGGCATGAAAAATAGATAGAATAATAGCGTGTTATGAATAAATTAAAAGTCGTCTTTATAGGCCAATTGGGGCCGAGCAGAATGTCCATGCTAACAAGATTCCTCTACAGAGTGTGACACGAATGTGTACTCTTGCTGACAGTCGGTGAGCACTTAGTGTTAAGAGCAGCTAATAAAATACGATCAAGCACACGTGCGTTTGCAGGCTTTTTTTCAAACACAGAGTGTCAATATTCCAAAGGATGTATAAAACACGGACATTTCTTGTAGACTAATTAAAACTTGAAACATTTACATTGCAGTAGGAAATAATAATTATTGTGATAATCGCTAGCAGTAGAAAATAATAATTATTGTGATAATCGCTATTAATGCTTTATAAAGTTCGTAAAAGCAGTTTCAGTTCAAAGATACGTTCACCAAGAGTACAGAGAAGCAAAAGTAAATAATGTACTCTTGATAATAGTGTCTCACTCTTCTATAAGAGTGAGACACTCCCTATGTACTCTTTCTTCTATATACCTAAGTATTGTAACTATTGCAAAGTACTGTGAAAAGAATCATACACCTACATACGTATGTAGGTTATAAGCATCACTATCTAAGCGGCGACATTGAAAACGACTAAGGCAGGACCGTTTTTGCGCAAATGATAAACTTCGAACATCCTCTTCGAAACACGAGTAGCCTATATACTTATGTGGTATGTAGCTGAGTGGAGGGAAACTAGAGACAGTGTGAAAATGATGACCATTAGGTAATACTTTGTTTGGACAAACACTGCTGAGCCATTAAGCACAAAGCATGAACACATATTTGCACCGATAGCTAATATGCGGATTCCATTTACCTCACAGAGTAACACCTATGTATGCTATGTAGCATATACCAGAAACATTAACCAAAGTAAGTACAGAAACGAAAAATTACGAGCCTCATAGTGGTCAAATACTGTTAGTGGTGAGATTCTTTAGCAAGTTTGGCCGGCTAACGGATGGCTGCATTTCAAGTCTGAGCGAAAAAGTAGGGGTGGGTGCGGTAACGATTTTTCATTACCGCAAACCGCAAAAATTACCGCGGTTTTTGCGGTGATTACCACGGTAATTACCGAAAAAATTTTGCGGAAACCGCGATAACAGGCAAGGTGCGGTAACCACACTTTCCGCGCGGTAACGGACCCATTACCGCATACCATACCAAAATTGCGGTTACCGCAGCGAACAATTAACCTTTTGTGAACTGTAAACCTCAGGTACCCCACGTGGTGGATGCCCAGTCTGGGGCTATAAAGCTTGGCTAGCTTATTCTAGTCAACTGATCTTCTAACTGTTTTTTTCCGAAATAGCAAATCTTTGCATTTAGTCGCCCAATTGTAGTTCGGCTGCCACACAACAAAACCTATGCTTGATTAAGGTGGTAGTGTCGCCAAAGCAGTTTTGCTCATAGGCTGCAAAATGAGAACATTTTGCTTTGAAATTGTACGTTCACTGAGAAACTAGTGAAATGCCATAAGGTGTCAAATAATTACTGCCAGACACTAGACTACCAATATCTACCAATATTTTTAACCAATCACCATTTGTGAGCCAGACATCACACAATAGAGACATAAAAGTTCAAAAAATCAAGGGCCTATTCCTTTACCGGATTAAACGGACTGGACTTATTTTAGTCCGAGGTTTTGGAATGACATATCAGACTAAACGGACTAAACGAGTTAAAATAAGTCAGCTGCTTAATTTTAGTCCGACCCCATTCCAAAACTACCACAGGACTAAACGGACTTAACATGCACGCTTAACATTAGCGTGCATATTTAAGTCCGTTTAGTCCGATTAAAAAGCAGCACACTAAAAGTTAAGTCCGTTTAGTCCGGAGGTTTTGGAATGGCATTTTTAAGCTTAATTTTTAAACCGTTTAGTCAGATTATAATTAACCTTTTAATCCGGTAAAGGAATAGGCCCAAGCCAGATATCAGATTGGCCAGCTTGTGAAGTACATGTAATGTTTTGATGCACAATTTTTTGCCACAAATAAGAAAAATGAAAAATGAAGGTTTGATTTTCTTTTCATTTCAAAATAAGTGTCTAATTTTTTTACAAATGATCATTATTGCTGTGAGTACTTTACAGGTTACGCACAGTTTCACAGTTCAAACAGGCATTACTCCACAACCACTCAAGCAATTTGCACTAAATTTTGTGTGCATAAACTAGAGCATATGTGCTTTTACTTTGTGTAAAGAATCTAAACAAAAAAGTTTTTAATTGTGACGAAATTATCGAATGTGAATAGGTTTTCAAAACGTCATTTTTCCGACTTTGCGACTTCACTGCTAACTGTATGCAGCATCAATTTTGCTGAAACTTGGCAAAAATATTCGCCTTAAACCATATTTTTATAATATATAAATAACAATGACCTATCTTTCACTGAAAAAGTTTTATAGTCGCGCGAATTCGATTGCTTTCGCGACACTACCCCCTTAAGCAGTGTGAAAATTTGATATTTTTTCATCGCAAAAGTAGCATTTTCTTTATAGCCTCACTATTGTAAGTGGCTACCAACTCTGGCACTCAACTTTTTGTGCATCAGATACAGCAGATATTGCAGTTTATTTTTAGCAGTCAACTATGATAGGCGGTTGTAGGGATCTTTAAGTTACAGAATTTTAAATCAGTTAAGTTATCAGTTAAGTTATTTGCGCAAAATTTAAATCAGTTAAGTTATCCGTTAAGTTAGGCAAAATTAAATCAGTTAAGTTATCAGTTAAGTTAACTGATAACTGACAGGGTAAATCGGGGTAATACGGTCACTTAGGGTAATACGATGACTTTTGACTTTGACCGCCTGAATACTGTGAACCAATCAATGAAATGTGTTGGTTCTTTGCACAAAAATACCTCAGCTATCGTGGATATGACTGTCAAAATTCTGAATTTTTTAGTAGGTTTACACTTTTGAGACTTCAGTGCATTACATAGGTGATAGGCCCTGGCCACTGTAGACAAACAGAACTTAACACTAGAAACAAGAGGTAGCAGTTCGTCTAAAAATGACATTCATTTTGTCTTTTCATCTTCACTTTTTGCCAAAGCCTTGCTCTACTGCGCGGTTATGGCCGCGTTTAATATTTCCTGCGGAATATAGACACTCCAGTATTTTCAGTTATGCGCATATCAGTGCGCATATTATGCGCATATCGCAAATCAGTTAACTGATTAAAATCAGTTTTCGGAGTCTAAATCAGTTAAGGTGGCAGTAACGTTTTCGACAGTTCTGCAGCACTGACTTACGATTAATTTTTGATCAAGAATATTTGTACGCATATTAATTTAAAAGAGACATTTTTAATTTTTGCAAAAAAAATATTTATAGTCAGTTACGGCAATTTTTAGTGAATTTTAAGTTTCGCTAAGCCAAAGTAGTAGCTAAAGTCAAATTGGCCGTTTACTGGAAACGAAAAAAAATTGACACACGGGCAAGACTAAAACCTTCAGTTTAGATACCAAAACTTATCCTTCCGCGTTTCGCTTTTTTAGATTACGTCACATTTATGTAACTTTGCTTTTTGAACTATAGCACATTACACAAATGTTCCAAAAACTTGACAACTACCAGTAGAATTTCGATGAAAAATTGTGGCAAATTGGCACACATATGTGTCTACTTTATGCTACATTTTCAAAAATTATGTATGCTTAGATTTTGTTTTACATCAAATTCAGTCGCAGAATTCTGAAAAAAAACTTCCGTGGACTAAATCTCAAGTCTCGCTGTTGCAATCTTTTTGTGCGTTATTTTACATGTTTTCTAGGCAATTTCTGATGTGTCATTTCTATCATTCGGTTTAATTCAGCGTAATGCGTGAAATATTTAGATTCAAAAATTTGTATATTTTCCAAAATTCGAAACAATTCCAATTTGAAGATGAGTAACTACTTTCCAGCGTAACATAAGTACATAAAAGTTAGCGTCAGGATTTACCCTAATATTGGCTATATTAGTATAAAGAATTACTTAGTTGGTAATAAACTGTCAATTTTACAAGCAAAACATGCAAAATGCAATAATTCACGAAATGTTACTACTTTGACAGTGGAAAGCTTGCTACAGATTTAATCTTTTTAATTGCATAAAGGTAGTTTTATTTAAGTTCTATAACGTGCAAAAACAGCTAGTAAATTCATTGGGTCAATCAAAAGTTGTAACAAGTTATAAAAACTGTCGAAAACGTAACTACCACCTTAAGTTTTCAGTTAAAGTTAAGGCTCAAAATAATTTCAGTTAAAGTTAACCACGAGAAATTAAATTAGTTAAGTTATCAGTTAACTTTAACTGATAACTTTTTCTAAAAAGTTATCAGTTATCAGTTAACTGAAACATCCCTACACGGTTGCTGTTACCTACGTTTTGTTCACCATTAAATTTTCTTTCGAATGCTGGTTTTGCGAGCTCTCTAAAAGGCACGTAGCTCGAGCAATGACCAACAAGCAGGCCCCAAAAGGGGGCAAGGTTCCTTCGCAGAGTGAAAATTCTGCGTAATTTACCCATAAGATTTCAGCTTCGCTTTTACAGACTTGTGTGTATATGCATAGAATGCATTAATACCTGTGTACATTCGATTTTTACATTCAGAGCTTTTGTGTTGAAATCAAACTATAAATTCAACAATTTTCTCGAGAAATCATACCATAGTTGCTGGAACTGCTCGTGATTACAGCACGCAGTCGCATATTTGACAAAGAAAACTCCTGTCAAAAAAGTTTATGCTGACAAAAACTGCTAAATTTTTTGCAAAAAACCGTATGGGGGTCGAACCCTCGAAGTAGGATAACAGAAAATTTTGGACTAGCGCTTTTGACCACTCAACTACGCTACTTCGATGTCTATCGTTGTTTGGTTATGACTATGTAGAAAAGAAGTATGAAAACAGACATCGTCTAGACAATCACGTGATTAGCATGTGTATCTTGTCTGAAAAATTAAAAATAGAGTTTTAAATCACAAAATGTTACAAAATGACAACTCAATACGTAGGCAAAGTGTTATTGAGCATTTTGTCACTAGAAACCGAAGCCTTCAAAAAAAAGAGCAGTCAGTTCCCATACTGACTTTACGTGTTAATCATATGCGCCTATCACCATGTAGCTGCCATAATAACACTGCGCAGAGTCGATTTCAAAACAATAGTTCCTTCTCTAGAAGGAACAAAAAACTAGAAGGTGTCAAAGTCTGGCTGCCGACAGCGAGAACCTCTAGGCGTCAAAGGGTTAATTTCAACCATCGAGAGTGCAGCGAATAGTGCACTCAGCAGTTTCTTTCAGTGTTCAACATTTAAGTTTAAGTAAGAATCGGTTCAAAACCGTAAAATATATTAAACCTTAATTCTATAAACAATATTCCACAATACAGCCAGCTCAACTGAACTAAGCCAAGGGCAGGAAAAAGTCAGAGAAAAAAGTTTCCTATTGACTCTAAGGTGTTGCTTGCTGCTGATATGGTGTCTCCAGCAGGCGTTTGGCGGGCCTTTACAATAAATGATAATGGAAGCTAGGGAGGGAAACTAATCAAGCAATATTAATAGCGCCAAAGTTTGAGCGACGGACGTGTCAGGCTTACAGCACGCGGCCGCCCCCCAACAATTAATCAGCGGCCAGTGGCACTGCTGTTGCATAATTAAATCCGGCCTGGCGCGCTTAGACGGCTCGGCGCTGACAGACAAGCCACCCGTCAGCTTGACCGTAACAACTGATGCCGTTTGCTTAGAGCTAAGGGACTGGGGACTTTATATAGCTACTGGAGTAGAGACCTCAGGTGTAAGAAGAGTGCTTATTTGCAGAGGAGTTATACTAGGTATAATTTTGTTGAATGACTACTGAAGAGTAGTCTCTATAATACAACTAATACAAACTATACTGACTGTACTGATAGTACAAACTCTGTACAACCGCCAAGAAGAACCGTTTTACCTACTCACGCAACCAGTAGACATGTTAACTACCTAACTGCATTAGATCCGTCCTACTAAGACTAAGAGCCTACATAGTAAGATGTATATGCACTCTTGGTCCTACTTAAACTCCACAATAAACTTGCCGAAGTGAAACTTGGCTAACTTTGAGATAATCTAAAAGCGGCAGTACCTACTGCCGAATTCCAACAGCCTATGTTTAATGATTCAAACAAATTTAAATCTAATCCATTAAATCCAAATAAGCACTTGGTACAATTTATTTTCTGATCTAATTCTCATACCTAACCATTAAGAAAACCAAGCTTTGTTTCTAAACTGACTGTTTAAAATTTCATAGGTGTGAGGTCTGGTAGCCCTTGGCTCTATCAACGGGGCAGCTCCTCAAATATGCATAGCATAAG
The DNA here is from genome assembly GCA_030248245.1 of Trissonchulus sp. WLG1_4. NCBI lineage: Eukaryota > Metazoa > Nematoda > Enoplea > Enoplida > Ironidae > Trissonchulus > Trissonchulus sp. WLG1_4. Next base: position 8,645 of record JASANF010011484.1, read on the forward strand.
GTAGATAGCCTAGGCTAAGTCATAAATTTTGCTATCCGCTTCGCAACCTGGCCTAAAATTTAATCATAAAACAGGGTAGGCTGACAAATGAACTGACAGAGGTCGCCTAAAGCCAGCAAAGCTAAACAATAACACGACCTCCGCTGTGTCAGACGGGTGACGACTGCGCACTCTCATTCCATCACGGATATATACCCAGGCTCATTACCTGGCTCCTGACTGTCTGCTGGTCAGGCACACAAAAAGGTCAATGACAGATGAGAGTAATGCTGACAAATTGGCTGCACTGATAAGGTGTTAGCGAGAGTGCAACAGTACATAATACTGTCTATTAGAAGAGTGAAACACTATTATCAAGAGTATAATAATGTAAAAGGGAAGAGTGTGGCACACTTCCGTATTCTAGCTAATCCGCCGGAACGATGCTCCAGGCCGAAATAGCCCTTTAACGTCTTGATTTCAGGGGGGGGGGGGGGCGAACTCTGTGGTGAGGCAGAAGGTAGAGTGACCAATTCAGAATTTAAAATTTCGATAAATAAGCGTTTGAAAATTTGGAACTAAATCAATTGCATGGTGACTAGTGCTCTTCCGCTATAATGATTAAACGCAGGCAGATGCACTCGTCGTTTTCGGCCTACCTATGCAAGTTTTCTAAAACAGGTATATATGCGGCCAATAAGATGCGAGCAGCTGTATACGTGCTCAAATCATGAGTCAGTGCAACACGTGCACAGGCGTCTAGCCAATTGGAAGAGCAGCTCACTTCCGATTGGCCGCAGATTTGTTCAATAAAACATACTTTAGTTCAGGTTATTTGTTGTTCCAAAAACAAACAAGCGTGTACAACTCTGAAATTTAGTATAAAAACAACCATACAGCAACTTTAAAATGTAGGTATTCTACAACCAGTAATGAACAAATTTACACTGCACTTTTAGTACGTATTCTGGTTATATTTATGATCATCCTCCTTATGTCATTCTTGACTTTTTTTTAGAAAAAAAACACGCCCCTGATTTTGGCGTTCTAATGCTGGCAAAAGCTAGGCTCGAACTCGTTGTAGTCGATCTGTCGTTTTCTTTCTTAACAATACCAAGCTACCTGAGATAATTTTTGCATGAACAAAATTACGAGCAAGTACAATTCTGTGTGTAAAAAAACATTCGGAAACAATGTTGTTAATTCTCCACAGCAGCTAACCAAAGTTTGTCTTTGTCCCTGTGCTTGAGTTCTCGAGAGTCAAGGACAAGTATAAGCTCGGCTTAATTGTTACAAAAATGTTCAATACATTACAAACAAAAGTATAATATAAATAACTGAATCGATATTATAATATCACAGTCATTCTATTAGTCAATTCGAGTCAAGAATAGATTGGGATAAAATCGTAATCCTTCCACTGTTTCGTCGCGGCATAGTTTACCAGAGGCTTCCGCGCTCAGGCAGCTAAACAAAAATACGCACGTTTTGACACAATATTGTATAGCAAAAGCAGTCCAGCAGAAATTCTATAAAAGTAGAAAAAAAGGACGACACCTTTAGAATCCTATTGGGTACAAGAGTTTTAGAATTTAAATTTTTCGAATTTTTCTGCGTTTGTACTGTGTAGAGGACTGCTTAGAACATGTGAACACTTTCTAAAGTCTGTCCAGAAATTGCTAAACCCTGAGACGAAACAGGTGTCGTGATTTTCCGCTGTACTCTTGACACCTGCAATTTGTTCATTTCGTAATGAAATCACGTGGTTTTTTGTGTCAGGGTCCAGAAGTTTTGGTCATACTTTAGTATATACACCAAAAAGGAGTACAGAAACAGAACACAAGAAGACTCTAGAGCTGGCAGAAAACTGGAGAGGACTGACTTTCGATTTTCACAAAATATACTAGTAAGGAAAAATGCCCTTGTCGGGCGGCTCCTTGGGACGAATAGGTTACTGTCTGTCTAAAGCGGAAAAATACTTAGGCTGAGCTTGTAAAAGCATTGGTACAAGACTTTATTAACGAGAATATGCAATTCGTGTGAGCTCGTCAAAGTAGGTGGACTAGGTATACCTGTTGAGAATAGGAATACGATCTTCGTAGGGCAGACACTGTTTTCCGCACCCTATTCGCGCGACCTTCAGCTACATTATATCATGTGCTCATGTAATATAGAGGCATTTTTTACACTGGCTTTACACTTTACAACTCAACATTGGCAAATGGCAAAAACGTTGGAGCGGGCACTCATAATAATTTTAGCTGAAATGTCGACTGTTGGCTGAACGGCTGAAACAAATCGGGGGTGTGCAAACAATCGGTCAGGGATTGCTAAGGTTCGCAAACAATTGCTCGGCTGACAAGGACGCTGAAAACCCTATATACCTCGCACCAATGTATTTTGCACGCCATAAATGGGTCAATTTAGGCCGCAGTTTCTTGTACATAAGCTCTTGTTTTTAGGTTATGGACTCTCAGATTATGGATTTGATCCTACTGTAGCTTACACACATCTATGTAACACAATATGCATAATTTAAATATGATCGAATGAAGTAAGTCGAATGAAGTACGATGCTTACTACGTACATATACATATATTTCGATTAAACGATCAGTTATCTCACAGAACCTTTTTATCAAGCATATATACGTTACAACAATAATAATAAGAAAATACAGTTGAAACGAACCCAGAACGGGCTGTAAGTTCGCGCGAATAGGGTGCGGAAAACAGTGTCTGTCCTACGAAGATCGTATTCCTATTCTCAACAGGTATACCTAGTCCACCTACTTTGACGAGCTCACACGAATTGCATATTCTCGTTAATAAAGTCTTGTACCAATGCTTTTACAAGCTCAGCCTAAGTATTTTTCCGCTTTAGACAGACAGTAACCTATTCGTCCCAAGGAGCCGCCCGACAAGGGCATTTTTCCTTACTAGTCCACTCTCTTTTTCCGCTGTAGTGGCAACGAAGTACACAGCATAGCTATCACTACATATGGCTATGACGGCTTCACTGCCTGAAGTGGACCAATGTAGTATGTACGTAAGTGTACATGTGTACATGTACATATATACAATATACATGTATATATGCCTATGTAAAATTTGACCCCTTGGATTCCCGTTCGGGAGGTGTTGGAATCCAGGGATGTTCTAGACAAAAAAAAACCACGGATTCGTAATGAGGGACATCAAAATTCAAGTTTTGAAAGTTTTACCCCTTGGACACCTGTCGGGAGGGGGGGGGTACCCTGAGGGAGGTGGTGAGGTCGCAGGGGAGTCAACGAGCGTCATCGAAAACCATTTTTTCCGTGTCTATTGCAGGCTATACGAAATGTGAAAAATCAAAAAAGGTGTCGCTCGGATAAACTACCGGCGAGAAAAGTTCTGGGAAAAAAAAGAGCGAAAGTCCGCGAATTTTGGGGGGTCCCCGGGGGTATCTCAAAAAATACTTCACCGATCCGGCTGAAATTTTGCCAGCACTTAGGTATTGCCAAGGGGTGTACACACACAAAATTTCGTGTAAAAAGCTCTCCTATATTTTGAGCTACAAAAAGTTCAAATTCTCAAAATCCGCAATAGTGCTAAATTTTCCTATTCTAGGGTTGGGCGCTATCGCGCCAACCCTGATTGCACGGGGGGGGGACGTTACAATTTAGCAACATGGTCCAATATACTACAACGAAACAGCAAAACCAATGCATTAATCAGTGTAGTATTTTTGTGCTGTCAGTGCTTAAATGAGACATTAATGTACTCGTGTATTAATCACCTGCGATGCCATACCATATTATGGCAATACGGACAAACCCACATAATATGAGAATCGTCCAAAATTTGCTACTGGGTGAAAGCTAATCTGAACTTCCCTGACTCCATTTCAAAAATGTCGACTTTTTTGCGGATAATTACCGATTTACACAGAGTTCAAACACACGAAATAATTCAACCCACACTAACCGTAACCCGTGCTCAAAACTCAACAAACGCAGATCAGCGCTGTGCCCTAGAGATGGGATCAGCCAGAACGTTATTAAATGTCCAGGGGTCACCATTACTTAAAGTCCGACCAGAAATTGCTGAACTCTGAGACAAAACAGGTGGGGTGATTTTCATGACTACTCACTTTACTCTTGATGCTTGGTTAAAATTCGGTGTTTTCGTAATGAAATCGCGTGTTGCTTTTTGCCTCAGGGTCCAGAAGTTTTTGGTCCGACTTTAGAACCTTTAGGGTCGATTCATACTACACAGCCGCATGTCCGTTCAGCAGACAAAATGACGAAATAATGACGTCACATGCGCTGGCTGATCCACTGCACCAGGCTGCTAGTGACGTCATTCTGCAGGCTGAACGGACATACGATTGTAAGTATGGATCGAGTCGAGCCTAACACTGGTCACAACCTTCACTGGAGTTCAGTGAAAATACCGCCCCTATTCACTGATATACCGTTGTTTAGCCAGCAGCAGTGGTATATTGAGTAGATTTGCTAGTTCCTGTGCGCTAAGCGAGCCGTGTTGGTCGAGTGCCCGTTCTGTTTCTTCGTCAAACTCCTCGCTACTGCCCTCCGCTAACATCACCACTTTCACTCCGCTGGCGAACACGTGATATCTAAAAAAACGACTCACGTGGACGCGACTCATTTTTTTAAGCAACTGTGTTTGCAAGTTAGGCCGGTGAAATTACGAAACAACCCGTCAGCTACAGCAGAGGCATACATTTATGAGGGGGGATGGGGGGGCCCCAAAATTGAGGGGCCGGGGGGAGGGTCCCCAAAATTCGAGCAAAATTTAATAAAAATGGCACTTTTTTAGGAAAATTTTTCAAAATTTCGCATGATTTATTGTATTTTTGGTCGATCATGGTGGGAGGGTTCCCAAAAGTTGGCCGCAAAGGCCCACCTCAAATTTTTGACCCCATTACATGTATGAGTACAGGTTGTGTTTATGTTGCTATAGGTACTAACTAACTAGTGTATTATAGCAGTAGTATATGTACCAGCTTTTTCTAAAGCTTATAATAATACTATAATTATTAATAAATGTTCTTGAGAGTATAAAGGGATCGCTTTACATTTAAATGTGAACAATTTTTAATCAAAAGTGATTCAATAATTGGATTGGTAATTATAGAGCAAAAACAAAAATCTCTCCCCTACACACCCTCAAGCTAAATAGCCTACCTTATAGGCAAATCGAGTTTATTCAAAGTTTCGCAAGCACTCAGTAAATCGTTAGGTGACAGCAACTGAAATATTAAAAAAATTAGAAAATTAGAGGCTGAAAATTATAAAAACCGGCTCTTGTTTCACTTAAACTTTCGATTGGAATGCATGAATGAAAGAATAGAATGAATCAAAATCCAGTAAGTATGAATCAACCCTTAAACTAACGTTACCTATTTCGCCAACTGTACTACGTATTTCCCCGAGTATAGTAAGTACTAATGTAACTAATCATAGGCCAGAGCGAAAGAACGATCACTGACCTCTAAACCCCGTGCCCGATTGACTCGACAGTAAACATCAGCCAGACTCATCATGCCGCCACAATCCTGAAACAGGGAATCCTATACATTTTTTTAAATAATGACCTTATTGACTCAAAAAAATGACTGTACAAAAAGAACGTAAAAGAACGAAACAATGACGTACGAAAAATTAAGGATAACGGGCTGAGAAAATAAACGTACAAATGCCTAGAGCACTTGTTAAAATGGGGCTACGTTACAAATGTGAAATAAAAGGTAATCTCTGCAACAAAAACAGACGGTTATCTTACTAAAAATTTATAACGTGTTGTTTGTTTATAACCCTTGTAATCTCAGCAACAAAACTGGATAAAATCTAGCATTAAAATTTCTACCAATGTAGCTGGTTAGGTAGCTTACAATTGTTACAATATTGTATTTCATTGTAAAATTGGACACATTTGTATAAATTACAAGCGTTACAAAGGCTACAACTTTCACATATTTTGTAGATTGAAAAAGGCCTTGATAAGATTACAATATTGTAAGAACTTTTGCAATTACAATCACAAATTTGTAACAATTATAGTGGTCTACAACAAAATCTTACTTATAGTTGTTACAATATTGTAACCGTTGTAGAACTGAGCAACAGGGCCCCGCTGTTTACGTGATCAACCCATTCTTCTGGTGAAATTCTTTCATCATATTATTATGTAAAATAAATTTATATATAACCTGTAGTGGTTGTTGCAGAATCTGAGCGAGCTCCTTAGCCAGCTCAACGTGATAGCGATCAGTGGTGCCCACAGAGTCACGGGTCACTGGGTCAGAGATACCCAGGCTCAGCAGGTAGGACTTGAACTGGACTGTCTGAAACACACCCGGTGATCATGAATGTATGAGGGGTGAGATGGGGCGGAGAGTCCCTCTCCCAATTTCAAGGTGCCGGGGGGTGGGTCCCGAAAATTTGGACAAAACTTAGTAAAAATGACACTTTTGGGGGGAAAATTTTACTAAATTCTGCAAAAAGTATTTTGGTCGAACAGAGATGGGGCGTCCCCAAACTTTGGCCGGAGAGGCCCCATCAAAATTTAAACCCCTTTATATACATGTATGCAAGCGATCATAACCGAAGAGCAGGAGTGCAGAATAACCTTGAATGAGGCAGACTCAATAAGAGAATAACTCCGCGTAACCACGAATGAGCCTTGAAGACTACAAATGACAGCATCGCAATCGAGCCTAGAGTGACTAAATATTATACTATTAGGTATGTACTCTTGCTGAGACACTACAGGTTGGTGATCTTCGCTATTACTTTCTATAGCCTCGGTGATTTCGGTTTGTAAAAAATCATGCTTCGTTATGTCTCTCTGACAGGTCAGACTTAATGTGGTCAATCTGTAATTCACCGACATACAAATAAGCAGCAAACCGACCGCACAGGTGCTACAAAACGATCAAAAGATCAAAGTTATAACAATATTATAAACTTGAAATAATTAATTAATCAAAAGTCTGACCAAAAATTGCTGCATCCTGAGACAAACAGGCGGGATGATTTCTGCGACATCTGTAGTACTCTATATTGATGTAATTTATTATTCTCATAACGAAATCATGTGTTTCGTCATATCTCAACGTTCAGCAATTTTGGTCCGACTGTAGTACATTGAGTAAGTTGAAATATTCTTCCAATAATACCAACCTCATCGTGTGATACTTCGCCCTGCCTTGCTTGTATTTTGCCGGCAATACTCTTCGAAAGAGACACCATGTCTTTGGCCTAAAATATAATAACTAATAACTATAGCTATCAGTATACTGTATAGCATAATTTATAGAAGTATTAGCAATATCATTAGTTAATATTAATAGTTAATACTATTAATTAATTGGGATCGATCGATCATACAAAACCAGAAACCAATGAAATTGATGAAATGACAATTACTATTAGTTAAATCAAGAGTGGTTTTTCAAATTGAAAATGCTCAATTCACAAACTGTTTTTTAAAGTAAAACATTCATTTGTGAAGTATTCCTTCATTGTCTTAGACCATGCACAGAATGTCACATATGTGTTTACTTACGTTAGGGATGATTGGACAAAACACTGCAAATGCACATTTTTTAAAAATACACACCGAGTTTAACAATATTGGCAATAAGGTAACACCAGTGATCAAATTGTACACTAAAAATTTAGTCATACACTATGCCTATTGATACATGAAAACTAAAAAGTTTACAAACTCCTTTCCGTGTATTTGTATATGTACACATAGCATAATTATATAAAACGGGGTCAAAAAATTTTCCGGGGAGGGGGGGGGCTTTGTGGCCCAAGTTTGGGGACCCTCCCCACCTGATCGGCCAAAACTAATCTAAAGTTTTCAAAATTTTCGCAAAACGGTGCCATTTTTAGCAAATTTTGACGAAATGTCCGGGATCCTCCCCCTGACGCGGGGCGCCTCGATTTTTTTATCGGGGGGGGGGGTTCCCCTATCCTTCCCTCATAAATGTATTTGAGTATGCATATTTGAATTTCTATATTATACGTTACAGTAGTAAAAGTTAAAATTGAAGTTGAGTACCATATTAATAAGTTTAGTGAGATCCTCGAAGGCCTGGTGAATGTTGTGGCTGGCAGTGGAGTGACTGGCCTGCATTCTTCGCTCAATGCCCACGATGCCCGCGCGGGTCGTCCGGCCCTGAAACAAGTCATTCAAAGTCTGACCAGAAATCGCTGACCGCTGTCATAAAACAGGTGACGTGCTTTTCGCGACTGCTTGCCGCACTCTTGGTAGCTGAAATTTTGTTATTTTCGTAATAAAATCACGAGTTGAAAATATGTTTCACGGGTCCAGCAATTTATGGTCAGATTGTGGCATAATTATCTGAAAGCAGTTAACGATATTTATAATTTACATGCTTAGCTCAGAAATGAGCTTTGGCTTACGGTTATTAAGCTTAGAAATACTATGTGCATTGCCACTGGCTGTAGCTACAATGTTGTCAGTAACGGCCTATTCACACACATGGAGAATGAGCGGGTGCATACGCACACTGTCAGCTGCAATATTTCACCACAATGCTTCATGGCGTGCGCCGTGCAATGCGCCATAGCGTGCACCATGGAGCAAAATGCGCCTTCATGTGAATAGGAAGTAAAGCACGATGCAAGCGGACTAAAGCCTGTCAAACAGTATCTGTGGCTACCTATTTTTCCACACAGATCTCAACACACAGAGCAGCTAGAACAACTAGAACTGCAGGGTACTGTGAAGAAATTATACGAACGCCAGGACTTCAAAAACCCTTCTCTTAGAATTTTTTGGGTAGCCCAGCTTACCATATTTAGGCTTAGGAGCAAACGGAAGTTAATTATTTCTGCTTAACATGAATATGGTCAACTTACAGGCAACTGGGCAGCTGGTTTGGTCCAATCCTTTTCTGAAAGCACTTTTTCTAGCGCATCGTAGAACTAAAAAAGTAAAATTGAGAATATGAAAATACACATAAAAAGTTTCTCCAGCACACCAGCTTTCTATGCTGCAGATTTATTTATTCACCAAAACAAAGCTTAAATCTTATCTAGCTCAAATAATCTATTCATGTTCAGGAGCTCAAATTACCCCTAGAAACATCAAATCATACGACCATAGGAGTTAATCGCATCGCATTTAAGTCCTTGGATTAATTAACGACTAACGACTAAATTCGCACGGACCGTGTCATCTCCGCCTTCTCTGAACGACAGTCTGATATAGTCGTGCTGACTGACGGACACAGGACCGTGGCTGTCGCCCATGCCCGCCGCTGGACTCAAGTGGAGGATAATCTTGGCACTGAAACAAGGAAAAAATAAGAGAGTAAGAGACTAAAGATACGCCATGGCCATATATATAAAGCTTATTTACCGCCCAAGATATTCAGATAAACATACAAATTCTACTGTTTTTAGACATTAGCATACATTATGAACATGAAGGGGGAAGGATCGGAAGGTACCCCTCAAGGTCGAGGAGCCGGGGGCGCGGGGAGGGTCCCGAAAATGTAGGCAAAATTCAAAAAATGGCACTTTTTTGGGAACGGTCGATCAGGGGGGGTTCGTTCCCAAAATTTGGCTTGGGAGGCACCCTTCAAAATTTTGATCCCTTTACATGTATGTTCAGGACCAATATTCAAAACTACATCGTGGATAGCTCGCTTAGTCAACTTCACGTACACCTAACGCTTTCATGATGTGGTCAAACTGAAAAAACCCTGGTTCGGAGAATGTAATAATTGAAAACTTGTACATAGTTCTGCAACGCAAGCACAGATCAGTCGAAATACAATAAAGATTATTGATAGCGAAATAATTAAACTGATACTTTTATCGATTAATGCAAGCCGATTATGGCAAAGCTTACCTTTTAGTGAAATATTTATGCTTTCTTTCAACATTAAGTACCAATGCTAAATTGAGGCTCAATTTGCAATTCTAAAAAAGAAAATCGGACATTAAGACAACTAACACTTTTAAGGGAAGCTTTCGTATTAGTGTTAAGTTTTAAGTTAAATGTTTAACAAAAAAACCAATAATTTGCTGCAGACAGAAACATTTTACAAATAAGTCGATAAAAGGCTAAATTTCGTAGAGTAAAAATGCTACATTTTCACATGTACATTTACTTTCAGTCATCACTGTTAAAAACTAACTGGTTGAGATGTGGTAAATTAAGGTTGAATTAAAGGTTGAATGTTGAAACTGGAATAAACCCACAGTAGAATATACGTTTACTCTTCCAATCTCATTTCATTTCGCCAATTATTATTCTCCGGCTAACCTTGTCGTATGCATCTGTCCATGTGAGGGTGCGTGGATACAAGGCCGCAGTACCGACTTCAAACGCCGTCTGGAATACAAAACATTACTAACTGCACTACTTGGGATGGATGACGCTATTTTCTAACGGTAGTAAACACACTCCGGTCTTTCGAAACCACTGCTTAAAAACGATTTGATGCTCAAAAACCGCTCAGTATCTATCTCTAAACCCGATTGTATAAGAGGCAGCTAAACGTTCTAGTTGGTGATCAGAAACCAACCAGCGGCGGATCTAGTGGAGGCAGTAAAGCTTTCAAGACTGTAATTATACACAGAAGTTTGGTGTATAGTTACTCTTTGGTTTAGTTTTTTATAATAAAGCCAATAAATTTTCGGTTGCAGAAATGTTACCAAAACGTCTACATTTTTTCGCTACCCTACCCCTAAAGCCCGGTTCATACTCGTCCTTGTCCTTGTCCCTATCATTTTGTCCTTAAGCTATTCCAAGAAAACTGCCTGGCCAAATAAGCCAATTTTTCACATGAATAATGTTGCGGTCACTTGCTGATCGTATGCAAAAAAGTAGCCGAAACGCTAGTGTAAATTCTTCACAGCAGCAGACCAAAACTTGTCCTTGTCCCTGTCCCTGTGTCCTTAAGGACAAGTATGAACCAAGCTTAAATGTCATTCTGAATCCACCACTCTTCTTGTGCTTTTCTCTTTCATGCCGATGCTTCTGGCATCATATTCATCGGCCTTTGCGAATGAAGCCGATCTCGCGCAGAAAGGATCCGCTCTGCCTTTACCTATATACGTTTTTCATCCTAAGTATATATTGCCGGGTTAGGCTCGATTCATACTTTCATCCGTGTTTCTGTTCAGCCTGCAGAATGACGTCACTAGCAGCCTAGTGCAGTGGATCAGCCAGCGCCTGTGACATCATTATTTCGTCATTTTTTCGGCAGAACGGACATACGGCTGTAAGTATGAATCGGCCCTTATGCAGGCGTCTATACCTTTTCATCTCCGTCGTACAGACAGACCGCGTTGGCCGAGGCGACTGGGGGGTTGGCGGGATCGACCGTGCTGGAGCACCACTGCAGTCTGTCCATTCAGCACATCACTCTGCAGCACCACAGCATGCATATAGCGGGGTATCCACCCCCCCCCCTCAAGGGGGTCGGCAGTCGGCAGCCCCCCATCGCTGACTGCTCCCGATACTAACATATTTATTGCAGGGGGATATGGTGTCCGTACAGTTGGCCTGGATCTCTCTCTAGGTATTTACAGTGAGGCACCTCTTTTGGCCGAAAAATTTGTCATAATAATATGCAGAGTAGTCCTTAATGGCTAAAAATTTTCAAGAGCCTCAGCCAAATAGCTAACACTTCCATGCAAAAAAAACAGGTTTTAATATATATAAAATACTTTACGACAAACTGTTCCCTCAAAAATGCTGGACGAAGCGTTCCAAGTCATTTTCAATGCGTATTCTTCAGCAATAGAATGCAATTTGCCGTTCTAAATTCTTAATGTGATACTATGACATAAAAAGATTAATAACTAAACTTACAAGTATATTATATTTGTTTGTAAAATCCACTAGGTGCCCAGATCAGTGAGAATACTCTGTCTTGCTTGCCCCCCCCCCCCACCCTCCCACGAACATCTGTGGCACCGCTTACTGCGCAAAGGTTCGGAACTTACTAAATACTGCATGAATTGCGATTTGCGTACTGCACTACGCATTTCATCGTGCGTACTGCAGCACTCTAATAACCTAATGAGTGACTACATACACGGGGACTACACAATGTAAATGACATTGCTTATTTCGGTGAATTTCACATTGTGCCATACAATCCTAGTGTGTACTGCGTAGTGCATTGCGCGAACGCAGTCCAGTCATTCATTATACACTACGCAGTGATTCCGTCTACGCTTGTGTAGGATGAGTGTGTAGCCTTTGAAGTACGTGTAAGCATAAATTTATTCCATGACCTACAATTTCGTAAATATAACAAAACTCCTTTAGTTGATAAAGTAAACCACTTATGTTACCAAACTATTTCACAAACAGCCACAAATTACCACAAAAATATAAATGCCCAAACCACCAACACAATATCAACCAACGTTTATTGATCAACACATTTAAACAATACAACGACAACAAAATTCACCAAAATAAGTAACTAATAAAAAAGTTTATTCCTTAGCGGCTTCACCCAATCGCCGAATTGTGCTTCTGACAGTCGCAGCGGTCGTCGTGCTGAAATAGTAATTTACATGAAACAAAAACAATTTTACATTTTCACTATAAATTATGTGGAACAGTTTTATATAAATAATTTGAGATATGACTAGACTCTGGGTTATACTTATTCTTGGGCTGAGTTTGGTTTTGAGCTGCTTGGTTCTGGCCTTTTGGGCAGCTTCCTTTATTCAATCAAACAAGCTTTTTCTTTTTGATAAAAAGATGAAAAATGTATAAAAAAATGTCATTATTTACTGAGCGAGATACGTCTGAACAGGCCTCGGTGGTGAACCTTTTTGCTGTATGCACTGACCTACTAAAATAACGTGAGCCTCACTGTTTAAACTTGAGACTCTTGGGTTATCATAAATACAGGGTACCCCCCACAGAGGGTCGATGGCGTAAAAAGTAGCCATAAAGATCAAATTTTGCATGCATTTGAAGCGTTATCGCAACTTATTAGTTGTTTTCAACGTTTTCAGGCGAAATTAAGGTGTTTTGTTTTCAAATCTGAAAATTCAAAATTTTATAATGGGCTGCGAAGGGCAGTTTTCAAACTTGTGTCCCTGGGGCTCCATAGCAAATCTGCGTATCGTTTTGGTATCAGGGGCCTCTACTACTCCTAATACGTGCCATAGCGTTGAAAAACTACCGCTAACACACTTTTCGGGCGACTTATTGGGTGGGTTTTTCCCCCACATGGGTTTTTTCCCCCAAATGGGTTTTTTCCCCGGCAAGTTTTTGGCTTCCCGCCAAAAAACGTTAAGAGATAGCGAAATGAAACCGGTCCCAACGTTTAGAGCAAGGTTAGGCCTACAACAGATTTTTTTGGTTTCCCGTGAAAACGTATAGTCTATGTGCCACATGACGAAATATGAAAATGCGGGTTTTTCCCCGTCTGCTATATGCTGATAACTTATATATAGCGTATCAGTGTTTTGTGCAACAAGACACTGACAAATGTTTTATTCAACGGGCCCCTGTAGTTATAAAAAAAACACAAAGAACGTAACGACGTAACGACGTAAGAGACATACCTGTAGACGTAGGCGCCACCAGCCACTGTTTTCTTGCAACTTTTACAAGACCAGATTCCAACACATTTTCTTTTCATTGAATCCTAAAAAAATTAAATTTAAAGAGAACGAAGTGAACCATTTGGGCATAATAATATGTATATAGACTTTCAGACAGTAATTTGCAGGGTTGGCAGTCTCGGTCTCGGTCTCGGTCTCGGTCTCGTAAAAAACCCGAGACTAGGCTGGTCTCGGTCTCGGTCTCGGTCTCGGTAGCAAAACCGAGACCTGCCATAGGGTGGTCTCGGTATTTCAGATGAGACTTGATGTTTTCAAAATTTTCCAAAATCACAAAGATTTTTTTTACATTTTAAGTTTCCAAATTTGAATGCCAAGCATGAAATGGTTAAAACTGTCTGCTGCAGAAGAATGTTAGTTCACCGGCAAACTCTGGCTACCTTCAAGTTTAAACTTTGCATATCAAGCTAGATTTTATATTAAAGTTTGAGCTAAAATGGGTTGTCTGTCTGACTTAGCGATGTTGCATTTGTATGTGGGACCTCTTATGTTGAGCAGTAAAAACACTGACCATCATTTATATACCAAATAGTGCTAACTTTGTAGCTGATTTGTAATTAAAAATTTGCCGGCTTCTGCGACTTTACTAATCTCGAATTGGGCGGCAGTTTATTTGAATTTCTTAAGCCCCAACCTCTCAACACATGTCAAAACATTAAGTATTTATCTGAAAAAACCTAAGTACAATCAAATGCGTTTTGGGCTATGGAGTGGTTGTTGCATCAAATCTTCCCCCCACATAACTGTGACAGCGTGAGAAACTTTTCTGGTCCGTGGTGATGCTGCTATCACTTATCAGAACTGCCGATAGTAGCACTACTGCACCAGCACGGACGATTCTACGCTGGCACCTGAGTCAGCCCAGCCTGCCAAAGGAAACTATGTGTATGCAATGCACTATAAAATGTGGTATACGAAGAAGTGTGCGAAACTTTGAAAAAAAACCAAAAGTTGACAAAACAGCGGGAAAATAATACTATTCTCCGGTTGTCACTCTCCTACTCTCATGCATCCGGTCGTTCCAATGTTAAGTTTCTCGCAACTTCGCAAGTCATACACTCATACAACCTAACCGAATCGTCACTTTTTTGTATATACCTTGATAACTATTTGTTCACGTTTCAAAGTAACTCAAATTTTTAAAATTGAAACTTGAAAAAAAGGCCCCCAAGGGCTGGTCTCGGTCTCGTAGGTCTCGTTTCGGTGGTCTCGGTTACCTGGTCTCGGTCTCGGTCTCGGTCTCGGTTGCAAACCCGAGACTTGCCAACCCTGGTAATTTGAAATTTCGAGCAAATTTACACAATCTTTCTATTACAGATGGTTGCAGGTTATTGAGTTGATAGACGAGCTAAAAAGTTATTCCACTTAAATAATATTTCAGACAAATACAAATGTTGGCCGTTCGGGCTTCTAAATCGACGGTAAATATAATTTACCCTCCCTCTTATCACCCTAAATTTTAAAAACTTTTTTGAAATTTTCGCAAAAAATGTTATTTTTCTCAATATCGTCCAAACCCACCATCTCATACATGTATATGCGTGTAGAATTATCGTTACGATGTTGCATAAAGTTAGCGTTAGACTAGCTTTTTATGCACTCGACCCATACATGTTAGGAAACAGTATTTCGCCATGGAATCGTACACAAGCGACTTTATGCGTTACATATTTTGACAGCTACTCAAAAACTAACAAAAGACTAAAAAAGACTCACTTTGCCGCAAAACAGACAGGTATATTTTGCATGCTGAGAAATTTCCATTTTCTTTATTGTTTTTCGTAGGGATGCGCCGTATCGGGTGCCATACTTCCCCACGATTCCAACCTTTCTGGTGCGTTTGGCCTAAAACATTGCATACATATACATACGTACACCATATGAAGGTGCGGGAAAAAACCTTACACAGTTTTGCGGGAAAACAAAACCCTAGTGCTTCCTGGCAGAACCTTTACACATAGGTCCTATTTGAGTATCTAGATGGAAATGACATCCCAAACTGACTTATCACACCAATTCCTGTGCAGTTCTTAGGCCTGTATATAGCATTTCTTACAAAAGTTCTTAGTTTTGAGTGTTAAAAAATGACAAATTTTTTGACTTATCATAAATTTTCACAAAAACAGTTTTGGTCAGCGCCGCTTGCATTTTTCGAAAGAGTTACCTATTCTGTATATATACTTCGGAAGCTTAAATAAAGTGAAAAACGTTGTGGTTACCAGTGACTGTTCAAAGTTTGTGCGGGAAAAAATCCCTACTGCGGGGAAAAATCCTATTTTGTTTGGCGACGTTTTTCGCTAAACTCACTCCTTGTTGCTACAAAAGTTGCCTAGTCAGTAGTCTGGTGTAAAAACATGCGTAGACTTCATTGAAACCGTTTTTTAACAGCAAAATGTTTTTTGCCGTTTTGGCCCCCGCCCATACCCCGACCCCCCTTTACGAAACCTGTTCTAACCTCTGGTGATGTTTCACCAAAAGTTAGCATTTTTAGAATTTATAGGGTTCAGCAGCTGTGTACCATTTAAATACAAAAATCGTGGCCGCGGACGGTGTTTGGGCACCGTTTCTAAGGTCATTAACGTAAAAAATCTGATTTAAATGCATTTAAACACTAAAATATGAATCACTTGAGCAAAAAGCATTTCTGCCGAAAAAGATTATAGTGGTGCGGGGAAAAAACCCTATTTTCAACTTTTCGGGTCGTCCTGTGCTCCACATAAATCGGATCCATTAATGCTCGCGGCTGTTATAACGGCCATCTTTCGCCTAACTGTTGCACTAATAAAATGGATTCTAACTACACACGTTTCTGAGTAATAAGCCTATAAACGTCCGGGGGAAAAAACCCTATGCGGGAAAAAACCCTAATGCGGGGAAAAAAACCCTACCAATTTTTTCGGCTGTTCTATTACCAGTGAGTATAAACTCAATTCCATCGTGTTCTACAACTCTTAGGCTCAGGGTTTTTTTTTGAAAATCCGAAGTGCGGATACTTTGCGGACGGCCAAATTTTTTTGCGGACGGATAAATTTTTCTGCGGACAGTCGGCCAAATTCATGCATTCTATGTTAGGATTTCTCTTTGTGCCAGGGTTTTTTTTCAAAAAATTTTGTGAGCATAATTGTGCAAAATTTTAATTTTAGTGTGCAAAATTTTATTTTTCTGTACAAACTGTAAATGCGTTTTCTTCGCCTATATAGAAGCAAATATACGCGTTTTTATACCTCTAGAGGCCGTGGCGTAGCCAGAAAAAAATGTCGGGGGGGAATGACTTTTCGATTTTATTGAAATGCGTTAAAATGCACTAAATTGCTATTTTAAGGCAAAAAAACGACACGTATTAACATTTTTCGGTCAAAAACACTGCTAATTTTTGACTACAGCAGCATCGAACATAAAATTGGAGCTCGAAACAACGAAAATTACAAAAATAATGGGCCGGCAAGGTTCCAGAAGCTAGCAAATCTGCAACTTTCCGAAATTTTTTGACTTTAAAAACTGTACTTTTAGTAAAATTGTCATTTTTTGTGACAATAAAACAACAAAAAGGATACACTATACAGTGTATTAAGCAATTACATAGTGCACAATGCAACAATATGCACATGTATACGCTTTCATGCGACACAAAAGCAAGGAACACTAACCCAAAGAGTTGCAGGGGTCTGGGGGCGGCAGCCCCCAAAAAAAATTTGGGGAAATTTTTGATTTTTAGGCCAAATTTTGTTAATTGGAGACCTATCGGAAATTTTTTCCAGCCGACCATAAAAACCAAAGAGGGTCCCTTCAGAGCGGTGAGCAGAATTTCAATTTTGGTGAGTAAAATTTCAAAATCTTGAGCATTTGCCACGTGTTTTGCCCAAAAAACCTTGCTCTTGTAGACATGCAAATGCAGGATAATGTACTTGGGTATACATGCATAGACGTTGATGAAAGATAAGAACAAGAAATAGTAGGCCACAGAATCGCACGAGTCTGGGGGCGGCAGCCCCCAGGAAAAAAAATTAGCGAATTTTTTATTTTTAGGCGAAATTTGGTCAATTGGAGACGTATCGAAAATTTTTTTCGGCCGGGCAACAAAAAGCAAAGAGGGACCCTTGTGTGAAATTTCAGTCGTAAAAAATTTCGGGGGAGGCGGCCGCCGCCCCCCGCCCCCCCACTGGGACCGCCCCTGATATATAGTTGTGATGAATTAGAAGGTACATACAAGATACAACCCTCGAAGAAAAATTTTTGAAATTTTAATGTAAATTTGGTCAATTGGGGGCGTGCCGGAAAATTTTTTTTGGGAGTGGGATAAACCAAGGGGGGACCACAAGAAAAATTTTTCCTTTTGAGGAATTTCGGGATGCGGACACATTGCGGACGGCTGGAAAAAATTGCGGACGACTCAAAAAAATTGCGGATGTCCGCACTGTGGTCCGCAAAAAAAAAAACCTTGCTTAGGCTGCAGTATGGACTAAAAAAACCGTTTCTTCGACACCCATGTGACTCACAATAAATCTTCAAAAATCGACCCTTTTTGGCAGAAATGACATTGCATTGAAATGCATTAAAAATAGATTTTTGCACTTATTATAATAGAAACGGTGGTCAACCACCGCCCGCGTCTACCATTCTTGGATTTAGGTGGTACGCAGCAGCTAAAGCCTAAATATTCTCAAAAATGCCAAATTTTGGTGAAACATCACCAAAACAGGTTTCGTACGTGGTGTCGGGGTATGGGCCAAAACGACAAAAAACGACGTTTTGCGGCCAAATAAACGGTGTCAATGAAGTCTACACATGTTCTTACCCCAGATCAGTCAAATTTTGTATCAACAATGGGGGAGTTTAGCAAAAAATTGTCGCCAAACAAAATAGGGTTTTTTTTCCCGCAATACGGTTTTTTTCCCCGCACAAACTTTGAACTGTCACAGGTAAACCACAACGTTTATCACTGTTTTTGTGCTTCAGAAGTATAGAGGAAAGGTAACTCTCTTGAAAAGTGCAAACAACGTTGGCCAAAAGTGGTTTTGTGAAAAATTATGACAAGTCAAAAATTTGGAAAATTTTGTCACTTTGGAATTTTTCAACATGCAAAATTTTGAAATTTTATAAAAAATGCAACAGGCCTCAAAACTGCACAAAAATTGGTGTGGTAAGTAAGTTTGGGATGCGCTTTCCACCTACATACTCGAAAAGGACCTATGTTTTAAGGTTCGGCCAGGAAGCACTAGGGTTTTTTTCCCCGCAAAACGCGTAGGGTTTTTTTTCCCTACACCACTATAATTTTTAAAAAACTATTGTGAGTTACATGGGTGTCGTGGTCAGAGTATTACTTTTTTGATTCATACTGCAGCCCAAGTTGTAAAACACGAACAAACATTTATTTATACTCATTTCTAATCAAACTATCGAAAAGAGTGGTGAGTTTTTTTCGTCGCATAGGGTTTTCCTCGGGCGTTTCGAGGCTAAATACTCAGAACCGTGAGTAGTTGGAATCCATTTTATTAGTGCAATAGTTAGGCGAAAGTTATAACAGCCGCGAGCATTAATGGATCCAATTTATGTGGAGCACAGGACGACCAGAAAAGTTGAATATAGGGTTTTTCCCTCACGACAATTACGTATATAAAAACAGATTTATATATATATATATATATATATATATATATATATATATATAAAAAGACAAAATACGTATATATAAAGAACGCATATTTAACGACAATTTACGCTTGCAACCAGAATAAAAAACGTACCATTTCCAATAAAGAATATATATATGCGGATACGTTCAAAGATGTCTAAAAACAATCAAAACAAAAAAAGCAAATAACTCTTGAATAATAATCATACAAATAATAATATGTATATATAATTGTTGCGAAAAATTGTAGCCATTTTACTCCTGCTTTACTGGTTGGTCTGAAAAAGAGCTTTGAAAATAGCCTCATGTAAAAAAACTGCGATTCTGGAACTACCCCCTTAGGAGTGCCACCTTAAGGTGAGGAATTTCACAGAGAGTATTTTTACTACTATGTACTACTATACTATGTATATAACTATATGTATACTATGCATACTGTATAGTGTATACAATACTGTATGTATGTATACTAGCTTTTTAGCTAATTTTAGTTAAAGTCTCTGAATACCGGATTGTAGTAGTACAATTCAACAGTCTGGCGAATTTGGGAAGTTGCGAAAAAAATTACGAAAACGGTTCTCAATGAGGGTTCAGATTTCGGGAGTGCAGCAAATTAAACTAGTAGATAGAGAGTCTTGAGAGATCTGAACTGTCGACTAATTACAATTGTTAGTAAAACTGTTCAGAGCATGTTCAAAGGAGGTTTACTACTTACTAGACACTTTATAGAACTCAGGCATCTTGAATATCAGTCTCGTTGTGAAATTTTAGGTTTAAGAACTCTTGAGTTTCGGCGTCTTTTTCGCGATCTTGTTTTAACATATAAAATTGTGCATGGTCTGACTGTTATAAATCCGTTTAAGTATTTCAATTTCAATACTGCTGGTAGAACCAGAGGTCATAGATTTAAACTGTATATGCCTAAATGCAGACTAAATGCAGTTAAGTTTTCGTTTTTTTCAAGAGTAGTACAGCCATGGAATAGTCTCCCTGAAAATTTGGTTTCGGCACCCAATGTAAAGAAATTTGCGGAATGGCTAGCAGAAAGTCCGGAGATACTTTTAGACTATTTGAAAGTTTATAAGTTTGTTTAATTCTGTTGTTAATTTGTGAAATAAAGTTTATATATACTATACGTTATTATGCCACAATATACCGCGTGTGCTTTATTTGCGAAGTAAATGTTCTTCTTTCTTTTCTTCTACTGTAACCACTCGAAAACGTCCCTGAGTGAAGGTTCAGATTCCCGGGGGTCGTATCTTCGAAAATCCAAAAAATGACATAGGGGTTCTAGAAGCAAAAATGCTTCCCCCAAAGTGCTCTGCTCAAAAAGAATAGGTCCACTATATCCCCCTCACAACTGCATTTAACGCAAAATATGCACAAATAAAGTACAAAAAAAGTAAAAAATGCAGAAAAAAGAACAAAAATCTTTTCTTACATCTTTTTTACACTTTTAACAAACTTACTATCAAATTTTTAAAGAAATTCTTGCCCTGAAACAAAAAATAAAAGTGAAAAAAGTACAGAAATAGTATATACAAAGTACAAAAAAGTACAAAAAAATATTACAAAAAAATGACAAAAAAGTTACAAAAAAACTTACAAAAAAATTACAAAACGTTAAACAGCAAATATTTCAAAGTCAAAAAATTAAAAATACAGCTATTTCGAAGTTAACATGCCTTTTTTATGTCTTGAAATATTTTTTAGCCAAGTTTAAGGTGGCGCTCCTGAAATGTGACTTTTCAAAAAACGGCAGTTTGGGGCCAATTTTAGATACACAATGGCAAGCTGGTGTAAAAGTCTGCCTAAATACAAAAAATGAAGTTGATTGATACAAATTAGCATTCACTGTAGACCAAACGTGAGTAGAATTTCAACTAGCGATTTCTCTTCGCAATAAGTAGCTGTTGCACAGTCAATAACTCATTTTGCTCGCCTCAACGTGATCGAGCGGTCGCAAAAAGTCATCTTTGATGAATATGGTTGATATATCGAAAAACACTAAAATCGCGATGTTTGAAAAACATAAATTTGGCTAAATTTTTTAGATACTATCGATTTGCCTAAAATCAAATTTTGCAACCGCTCGAAGATGACAAGGTGCATTTATGTGCCAAATTTTAACTTTTTTCGTTGAGCCAATTTTTTAAAATCGCAAGCCGAAAATTTGCGTTTGTATTCACACGCACTATATTTCTGTCTCATGCAGAAAGTATTACGTTAGTTCACAAAAACAACTTAAGGGGGTAGTGTCGCGAAAGCAGTCGATTTTGCGCGACTATAAAACTTTTTCACTGAAAGATAGGTCATTGTTCTTTATATATTCTGAAAATATTTCTTAAGGGGGCGCTCCGGGAATCGGGGGTTACATCGAAAAATGGCAAAGAAGTTGGCAAATGTCAAATTTTACTATACATATATGTAGTATGGCACAAAAGAACAGTGGAGGCAAAATTTAAAATCACGTGATTATGTCACGTGACTCCCAGAGCACCAAACGTGAGTGAATTTTCGGCAAACGATAACTCTGCTTATACTTTGCGTATAGTCACACTTTATATACCAAAATGTAGCTTATGTGCTTCTCTAGTTGAACATTATTTTTGTTTTTAACATTTATGTCGGGTTTGGATAAAAAATGTCATTATGTGTTTTCGAAGACGAAATTTGAGCAATAAAATTCATATAAAAAAATTTCTAAGCTTTATCTTAAAAAACTAAAAAATTGTTCAACTGCGCAGAGCTTAAGACTATAATTATGCAAAATTTTGTAGAATAATATCTTACCAGCATTTTATAATCGAATGCCGAAAAATTGGTTTTGTATTCACACAGCCTATATTTGAGTCTGCTACTTCTGAAAATGGTTTCTTGTGCAATTTTTTTGCACAGAACGCAATAAAATTGTTTTAATTTTTCATTACGACTAATAAAATTTATGTATCGTTTGTTTGGAAAACTTCAAAAGCGTTGATGCACTGGCTTACTTGCTGAATTTGTGTAAAAGTCGAATAAAATCAGTGAATTGTCCAATTTTTTCCAAATTTTTTGCTATGGAGATATGCACGTGAAAACATCAGAAATAGTATTTTGGGCAACTTTTCTTCAAGAATGATAGGTCATTTTGGCTGTTTTTAAAAAATACGGCCCAAATTCTTGATTCCCGGAGCGCCCCCTTAACCACACTGAATAAAACACCAAAACTTTTTAATTACGTTTCAGTAAAACACAACTGCTAGTGTTTTTCAGCCTTTCAAATTCATTACATACGTGTAAATGCACTGGCTTGTGAAGGCATTTCCGTGAAAATTTATTTTTCTTGACGAAATTTGCTCAAAAATGTTCAAAAAAATTTTATGTAATATGTACATCAAATTGAAGGAAATTCACTTCTGATCAACTTTTGTTCTTACGATGCATGTTTATTTTTGCGCGTTTTCAAAATAATGGCCAAAACCCACATTTCAGGAGTTCCACCTTGAGGGGGCGCTCCGGGAATCAAGGTTTTGGGCCGTATTTTTTAAAAACAGCCAAAATGACCTATTATTCTTGAAGGAAAGTTGCCCAAAATACTATTTCTGATGTTTTGACGTGCATATCTCCATAGCAAAAAATTGGAAAAAATTGGACAATTGACTGATTTTATTCGACTTTTACACAAATCCAGCAAGTAAGCCAGTGCATCAACGCTTTTTGAGGTTTTGCAAACAGACGATACGTAGATTTTATTAGTCGTAATGCAAAATTAAAAAAAATTTATTGCGTTCTGTGCAACGAAATCGACAAGAAACCATTTTCAGAAGCAGCAGACTCAAATATAGGCTGTGTGAATACAAAACCAATTTTTCGGCATTCGATTATTAAATGCTGGTAAGATATTTTTCTACAAAATTTTGCACAATTATAGCCTTAGGCTCTGCGCAGTTGAACAATTTTTTTTATTTTTTAAAATAATGCTTAGAAACTTTTTTATATGAATTTTATTGCTCTGAGTTCGACTTCGAAAACACATAATGACATTTTTTATCCGAACCTGACATAAATGTTAAAAACCAAAATAATGTTTAACTAGTGAAGCGCATAAGCTACATTTTGGTGTATAAAGTGTGAATATACGCAAAGTATAAGCAGAGTTATCGTTTGCCGAAATTTCGCTCACGTTTGGTGCTCTGGGAGTCACGTGACATGATCACGTGATTCGAAATTTTGGCTCCAGTGTTCTTTTGTGCCATACTACATATATTTACAGTAAAGTTTGACATTTGCCAATTTTTTTGCCAATTTTAGATGTAACCCCCGATTCCCGGAGCGCCCCCTTAATGGGGGGCGCTCCGGGAATCAAGGTATTGGGCCATAACTTTTTTCAGCTAACGAATTCGGACCTGTGTCAAGAAGCAAAGTTACTCAGAAAGATGTGGGCTTTCATTTGATACCAATATCAAGATATTTAGAAAATTGCCCAATTTTATAGTTTTTTCTGGCAAACTGCCAAACGGGTGAACTTTGAGCAAAAATTTATTCAAAATTCATCAGTTCACATCATTAGACATAAAATAGTAGTCGAAAAATGTTTAAAACAATGTCAAAAACAAAAATAATGTTCAACTAGAGGAGCGCCAGGGCTACATTTTGATATATGAATCATGATTTTAAGACAAACATGCTATTAGTTATCGCTTGCCGAAAATTCACTCACGCGCAGTGCTCTGGCACTCACGTGACATCATCACGCGATTTAAAATTTTTACACAAGGGTTCTTTCATACCATACGAATTACTTATTTAGTAATATTTTAGTTTTATCAACTTTTTGCTGACTTTTGAGGCAACTCTCGATTGCCGGAGCGCCCCCTTAAAGCAAGAAAATAAAATTTCTAAAAATTACAAAAAAATTACAAAAATACTACAAAAAGATGAGAAAAAGTTACAAAAAAGTTACAAAAAATTACAAAACGCTAAATAGCAAATATTTCAAAAAGTCCAAAAAAAATTAAAATTACAGCTAATTCAAAGTCAAGATGCCTTTTTTATGTCTTGAAATGTGTTTTTGCCAATTTTGACGCAAAAAATTAAATTTCTAACAATTACAAAAAAAATTACAAAAAAATTACAACAAAGTTACAAAAAGTTACCGAAAATTACAAAAAAGTTACAAAAAAATGACAAGACCCGTTTTGTAATATTTTTGTAACTTTTTTGTAACTTTTTTGTAATCAGATTTTTTCCTGTGCTTAGGCTCAGGCTTACATAGGTTGAAAACATTATTAGTATGCATAGGAATTTTGACTTGGTCATAAAACTTGACACATTTGCAGTAAAGTACAGAAAAGTGGTCAAGGTTCGGCGGTGGGGGGGAAATTATTTTTGCCTATAAATAGTTTCCTACCTTTTAATAAAAATATTGAACCCCCATCGTCAGCCAAGGCCCAAACCCCCAATTTGATCTCTAGGCCCCAAAATAGATGTCGCCCCTCTTAAGGGGGCGCTCAAGGATTTGGGCCGTATTTTTTAAAAACAGCAAAAATGACCTATCATTCTTGAAGGAAAGTTGCCCAAAATACTATTTCTGATGTTTTGACGTGCATATCTCCACATCAAAAAATTTGGAAAAAATTGGACAATTTGCTGATTTTATTCGACTTTTACACAAATTCAGCAAGTAAGCCAGTGCATCAACCCTTTTTGAGGTTTGCAAACAGACGTTACGTAGATTTTATTAGTCGTAATGAAAAATTAAAACAATTTTATTGCGGTCTGTGCAAAAAAATCGCACAAGAAACCATTTTCAGAAGCAGCAGACTCAAATACAGGCTGTCTGAATACAAAACCAATTTTTCGGCATTCGATTATAAAATACTGGCATGGTATTTTTCAACAAAATTTTGCACAATTATAGCCTTAGTTTTGAACAATTTTTTAGTTTTTTAAAATAAAGCTTAGAAATTTTTTTATATGAATTTTATTGCTAAGAGTTCGACTTCGAAAACACATGATGACATATTTTATCCAAAGCTAACATAAATGTTGAAAACCAAAATAATGTTCAACTAGAGAAGCGCATAAGCTACATTTTGGTATACAAAGTGTGACTATACAAAAAGGATAAGCAGAGTTATCGTTTGCCGAATATTCACTCACGTTTGGTGCTCTGGGAGTCACGTGACATGACCACGTGATTTGAAATTTTGCCTCCAGTGTTCCTATGTGCCATAGTACATATATGTATAGTAAAGTTTGACATTTGCCAATTTTTTTGCCAATTATCGATGTAACCCCCGATTCCCGGAGCGCCCCCTTAATAAAAATCTAGACTGAAATTATTGGTGTTAAAACCCTTGGGTGGATTTCACAAAGGTGGTTCAACTAAACCATGGTTTTACGTACGTTTTTATATGATTTGCACATAATTTCATTACGAAATAACGCCTGATTCGTTACGAATTCGATTCGT
This sequence comes from Trissonchulus sp. WLG1_4, assembly GCA_030248245.1. NCBI lineage: Eukaryota > Metazoa > Nematoda > Enoplea > Enoplida > Ironidae > Trissonchulus > Trissonchulus sp. WLG1_4. The sequence goes on from JASANF010011484.1 coordinate 34,359, forward strand.
CGATTTTTTTAAACCATGGTTTTAGCGCAGTTGAAAGTTAAAACCTGCAGCACAGCAGGTTTCTGTTTTGCTGAAATTTCAGCTAAGCTAAAACCATGGTTTCAGAAAATCTAGGAAATTCGTAACGAATCAGGCTATATTTCGTAACGAAATTATGTGCAAATCATATAAAAACGTACGTAAAACCATGGTTTAGTTAAACCACCTTTGTGAAATCCACCCTTAGGGGTGGAATAAGTTTTTAAAAAAGATCTTAAAAAATGAAACATTCCTTTTTAAAAGGAATAAGTTTCTCATTTTTTCGACTAATGATCCGGAGTCCCCATGTATCCCCCAAACCTAGGGGGGGTCAAAATTAAACGTTCTTTCGAATAGGCTAGGTTAGAAGTTTGTAGGATGTAAGCTTTAGCTGGAAATCAAACTGTCCAAAAAATAAACTTTACATGAAATTTTTCGCGCAAAAATAGATTTAGGCAAAAATACTGAATCAAGTGAAAACCTGCTGCTACCATTGAAAGAGTAACTTCTAATCTACTATATAAATACTGAAAAAATTGTGCAAATCGGTTCAGGCTTTGAAAAGTTATAAAACTTTTTCTGAAGCTACCAGGATCAGTCTGATTGAAGCGTTACAGCGCAAGTAGGGTTGAGTACAAATTCCGGGCTATTAGCTGCATTTTTTTTCAAAATATGAAGCTAGTTTGGGTTTTTTAGTGCGGTAAAGATATTCCTGATGCTTCTTAGCAGTTTTTTCTTGAATTTAGGGCTTAGGCTTAGGCTTAGTGCTCAAGGCCGATTCACACGGTGCGTTTTTGCCGCTGCGATTTTAACGCAAAACGCAAGCCGCAGGGTGTCGCAAGTGAAACGCACCGTCTGAACAAACTTTGCGGCCGCAGTGCGTCTCGCATGCCTGTTTCCTGCGTCTTTACTGTTTCAAGAAAATGACAAATTTCTCCGCGAAATTTGTTTATGCCAACACGTCCGCGGCATCAAAACGCAATGAAATCGCAGGTCGAATAGCGGTCTGGCGTTTGAAACGCTGCGGCAAAATCAAGACGCAAGCATTCCGCACTGAAAACGCTGGGTCCGTTCAGACATTGCGTTTTGCGTGCGCCAAGCTGCGTTTAGCCACAGCGGCAAAAACGCTGCGGCAGAATCGCAGGAAAATCGCAGCGTGTGAATCGGCCTTTAGTGCTGAGGCTTAGGCCCGTATTCACATACTACATAAGTTTTATTCACATACTAAAGGCCGATTCACACGCTGCGATTTTATTGCGATTTTGCCGCAGCGTTTTTGCCGCTGCGGCAAAACGCAGCTTGCCGCAAGCAAAACGCAATGTCTGAACAGACGCAGCGTTTTTAGTGCGGAATGCCTGCGTCTTGAATTTGCCGCAGCGTTTTAAACGCCAGACTGCAATTCGACCTGCGATTTCATTCCGTTTTGATGCTACGTTTGTGTTGGTTTCAACAATTTTTGCTTAGCACTTTGTCATTTTTTGAAACAGTGAAGACACAGCAAACTGACCTGCGAGACGCACTAAGGCCGCAAAGCTTGTTCAGACGGTGCGTTTCGCTTGCGACACATTGCGGCTTGCGTTTTGCGTCAAAATCGCAGCGGCAAAAACGCACCGTGTGAATCGGCCTTAACGCTAAGCGTTTGCTAAGCGCTTAAGTATGTTTAGCATGTTACAAGTTCAAGTTTGTGAATAACACTTAGCGCTTATAAGCGCTAACACTATGGCCCGAATTCACATACTAAGAGTTATTCACATACTAACGCTAAGCGTTTGCTAAGTGTTAGCGCTTAATTTGTACTCAACTGTTATTCACAAAATAAACGCTTAAAAATTAGTGTTATACTAAACTTAGCGTTCAGCAACTTTTGTGCTTAGTTTTGGCTTTGGCTTGGAGTGCGCTCCCTGCTTGATGTGGATCCGGAATTCGTTATTTATCGGCATATCCATTTGGTATTTATAAAGCCGATTGTAGATTTATTTAAATTACTATTTCTTAGTAATAATATATATTTTTCTCGAACTATACATTTGTAAAAAATGTTTTCAGCAGGTGGATTCCTGAAAAATGCAAAATCAGCTCTACATGTTTCAGGGGGCATATCGTGAAAAATATAAATTTTCAAATAGAAGTTCTTGAAGAAAAATTACTTCGATTAAGATGCTCTACTCAAAAATGTAAAAAACGAATTTGGACAACAAAGTGCATTTTTTATTTTTGGCGATTAAACGAGCAAAATGGATCGAATTGGTCGGAAAATGTCACTAATATATCCTAAATTGCATGCCCTTTCTTCCCATGGCGGCCAAAAACCTCCCCCACTCTCCCTATCTCTTCCCCACACCATCCCCTAACTAAGCGCTTAGCGCTTAGGGAGCTCCCGAGGTCCCTAAACTTAAGGGGGTAGTGTCGCGAAAGCAGTCGATTTTGCGTAACTATAAAACATTTTTAGAAAAAGATACGACATCGTTCTTTATACGTTTTCAAAATATATGTTGAGGCAAGTATTTTCGCCAAGTTTCATCAAAATTGATGCAGTATACTGTTTGCAGTGAGGTCGCAAAGTCGGAAAAATGACGTTTTGAAAACCTATTCACATTCGATTTTTTCGTCACAATTATCAACTTATTTGTTTAGTTTGTTTACATAGACTAAAAGAGCATATGTTGTAGTTTATGCACACAAAATTTAGTGCAAATTGCTTGAGTGGTTGCGGAGTAATACCTATTTGAACTGTGAAACTGTGCGTAAACAGTGAAGTACTCTCAGCAATAATGATAAATTGAGAAAAATTTAGACGCTTATTTTAAAATCAAAAGAAAAACGAACCTTCATTTTTTTTCTTATTTGTGGCAAAAAACCGTGCGTCGACACGTTATGTGTGCTTCACAAGCTGGCCAATCTGATATCTGGCTGAATTTTTTGAATTTTCATGTCCTTATTGTGTGATGTCGGGCTTACAATCGGTGATTGGTTTAAGATATTGGTAGATATTGGTAATATACTGTCTGGCAGTACTTATTTAACACAGTATAGCATTGGACTAGTTTCTCAGTGAACGTACAAGTTCAAAGCAAAAAGATCTTTTTTTGCAACCTATGAGCAAAACTGCTTTCGCGACACTACCCCCTTAAGCGCTTAATTCTAAGCCAAACACTAAATTTTAAGTATGTGAATACAAAATTGATACGCTAAGTTAAGCGTGAACACCTATGTTATTCGTACAGGTATACATGTATATACTACATAATCTTTGTCAAGATGAAAGAAAATAAGGGGCAAAATATCATGACTGATCAAAAGTCTTAGTCGAAAGAATAGTTTAGAAATGACTCAAAACTTAACTTTTCAATTTTTGTCTTGAAACTTTCAACTGAGCTTCTAGTAACAATATCATCACTGAGCGAGTTCCAGACAGGAACTATCCTGCAAGGGAAAAAATATTTTCTACAGTCCAGTCTAAATTTTGGAAGCTCTAGTTTTAGGCAATTCCCTCTTCACAGGAAAACACAGGAAAACCGATAGTGAGAAAAACGTCCAAAAAGAGTGAGAATTTTTGTAAATTTATCACTGGATTCGCATGTACAAATTGCGTGTGAAAAACGTGCGAAAATTTCTCACGCATTTTGAACGTTTTTCGGATGGGCGGTACTGAAACAAATAATTCTCACTGGATTCTCACGTGCAAAATTAGTGAAAACAATTTCGGATAAAATTATCACTTAATTCTCACTCTTTTTCGACGTCTAAAAGCAGTGAGAAAAGAGTGATAAAATTTTCTCACTCGTTTTACACTCTTTTCTCACTCTGCCCAACAATCGGAAAGAGTGATAAAAGAGTGAGAAATTTTTCTCACTCGTTTCACACTTTTTCTGGCTTTAGCGTAGAGCAAGAATACAGTGCGAAACAAGTGAGAAAATTTTATTACTGCTTTCGCACTGTTTTCTCACTCGTTTCGCACTCTTTTTTCACTCGTTTCACACTATTTTTGAACTCTTTTTCGATGTTCAAAACCAGTGAGAAAAATCTTAAACTCTTAATGACAACTTTACATGGGTGTTGTTTGCAATATTCTTCTTCTATATTCTTTATATATAACTCTTACATATAAATAATACGTATTATTTAATATTTATTTCTGTATATATTTCTAATAAAAAACAAGATCACCTTGATTTATTGCAGTTACTGGCATTGGTAAGACTTGGTAAGTCGCTTTATATATAATTCCTAATTACATATTTTTCAAGTTAGTATCGTCGATTATTTTATTCCAGGTTGAGTTACATAACGTATACTAGTTTTCCGCATTCATCTGTTGCATCCGATTGTATAATTTGCTGAGCTTTGGATTGGATGCTTCCTTCCGGATAAAAAAACAAGTTCCTTATTTAGTGTGACACAACTTTTATGTGACTTGTTTAATTTTTTATTTTGAAAATCTTAAAAAATGAACCGAGCACATAAAAAAACCTGAAAAGTTTGATGCAAAAAAACTCTAAATAAGTGCGCGAAGTCCTAGAAATAGTGCGAATTGAGTGAGAAAAGAGTGAGAAAATAGTGCGAATTGAGTGTGAAAAGAGTGAGAAAACAGTGTGAAAATAGTGAGAAATTGTTCAGCGCAGTATAGCTGGAGTGAGAAAGCAGTGATAAAAGAGTGAGAAAACAGTGATAAAAGAGTGAGAAAACAGTGTGAAAAGAGTGGGAATTTGCTCAGCGCTGTCTAGTGGGAGTGAGAAAACAGCGTGAAAAGAGTGATAAAAGAGTACAAATAGAGTGAGAATAGAGTCCGAAAAGAGTGAGAATTTGCTTCTGGCTAAATTTCTCACTGGTTTTGGATGCGTGCGAAAAGAGTGAGAAAAAGTCAGAATTGAGTGATAAAAAGTGTGAAACGGGTGAGAAACGAGTGCGAAACGAGTGCAACTTTGCTCTCCGAATCCAGTGAGAAATTTTTCTCACTCTTTTTACACCCTTTTTGGATGCGCCTTTTTCTTCCTGTGAAACCAGTCCTCTGATTTGTATCTGAAATTTCTGTAAACCAAATGTTTCACAGGAAAACCAGAGATCTGAATTTTCTGTAAAATTTTTTCGGTTACGGATTTTTCAGATGTTTTTTACCCTTTCCATTCAGAGACATTTTACAGACTTTCAGAGGAATTTCAGATAATTTTCAGAGAAATTCAGGGAAAATTCAGAGAATTTTACCCAGAATTTAGAGACTCTGAATTTTACCTGAAAAAAATTTTATTGGTTTTTCAGATGAATTTCAGATACTTTTTACACAAATTTCAGATAAAATTTACCTGATATTTACAGATGTGAAAAACTTGTGATTTTTCTCTGAAACTCGTGTAAAATGTATCTGAAATCTATCTGAAAACCCAGTAATATTTTTTTCAGATAAAATGCAGAGTCTCTGAATTCTGGGTGAAATTCTCTGAATTTCCCGTGAATTTATCTGAAATTTGCCTGAAATTCCTCTGAGTCTGTAAAATGTCTCTGAATGGAAAGGGTAAAAACATCTGAAAAATCTGTAACAGATAAAATTTTACAGAAAATTCAGATTTCCTGGTTTTCCTGTGTTTGTTCAGATAAATTTAAGATATCTGAATATTATCTGAAAACTCTGTTAAAATTTTCAGATAAAATTCACAGAAATTTCACAAGCTCCGCCTACAAGCACTCATTTTCACAGAAAATTTATATCTAAAAATTTTATCTGAAACTTATCTGAACAGTTTCACAGAATATTCAGATAGTCTTCAGATATGTTAATTTCCTCTGAATATTTTTCAGATAATACTCAGATATTTTTTATAGATGTAAATTTTTCGTGAAATCTATCTAAAAAGTTTCACCGAAACTTTCTATTGTTTTTACTTACTACAAAAACCTATGAATAACATCTGAAAAATAGTGTTCTCAATGTAGGGGCAAATTTCAGTTATTTTTCGTTGATATGTCACGTTGAAACCGTACTGTTCTGTGTTGAAACCGTCTGCAGTATTTTTGCATGTTTCTAAATGATCTCCATGATTTGAGTGTGTTTCCTATTCTAATTCTGTTAAATTATATATACTTTCCAATACAACTTATATTTTATCTCACGCCAATTGGGCAGCGTAAGTTCAATTTTTGCATGTATGTACATACTCAAGTTTGAGTTAATTTTTTGCATGCCTGTTTTTTCATTAATTATTGCTGATTTTGTAAATTACATGTTTGACATAAAGGCATAGAAAATAATACAATTAAACCGGTTAACAATAGTCTGAAAAGTATCTGAAAAGTTGCTACACCTATCGGTGGCACGTAAATTTCATGTAAAAATTATCTGAAAAACCTGTTAAACAAAGCCAGCATAGTGTTCTACCTGTATAAAATTATCTGAATTTTATCTGAAAATTCTGTAAAATTTGTGTAAATAATATCTGAATTTTGTCTAAAAATTCTGTAAAATTTGTGTAAATAATACCTGAATTTTATCTGAAAATTCTGTAAAATTTGTGTAAATAATATCTGAAACTTATCTGAAATTGACCAGCAGACACAGCCTATATGTTGAATAGCTGTAAATTTTATCTGAATTTTCTGTAAAAACTGGGTGACTTTTATCCTAATTGTACATAGGCTTATTTCAGATAAAATTCAGTTAAATTTCAGAGTTTCTAAATTCGGGGTCAATGGCTGTAAATTATATCTGAATTTTGGGTGAAATTCTGTAAATTTTCTGTGGATTCCATCTGAGTGGAAAGGGTAAATAATATCTGAATTTTTTACCCAAAATTCAGATATCATTTACAGATATATAATTGATATATTTGTGATATCCACTTTCTTCCTGTGGCTTGTTGTTCCAACGGATGAGAAGCTGAAAAAATCAGCAAAATTTAAATTTATATATCCAAATATCAATTTGTATGAAAAAACTAAATCAGACATTAATCTTCTTTTTTCGAGAGTATATATCTAGTTGCGGAATTTTAAAACGATTTTTATACGTTTATGGTATTCTTCATTATTAAAAATTGCTCCTTTTAACTAAAATGGCTATTTTTTGTCGGAAAATGTAATTAATTTATTGTCTATGCAAAAAGAAACAATAACACTTTATATGTGAGCTCAGTTTAACGATGCATATTTCGCCTATTATATAGTTTGAAAAATTAACATTTTTTGGTATATATAAATGAGCAGAATATTTTGGAAACACAGCTGAATTAAATATATGTATTATTATAAGTTACGTTATGATGATCAAAGTTCAAACTGATATTACTACTGTATCGGTGAAAATTTTCGAAAATTAGCCCCAGAATGTCGAAAAATGATGATTTTCGACATAATATGATTTTTTTTGAAAAACAATAAATCCACTTTTTTTTGCTTGGAAAGGGCTAAAAATGAACTCCGCGCGTCCGAAAACCTATAAAAACGTGTTTTTACATTGAAAAAATGTGAGTTTGAATTTCCCCTCCCCCCGCCGAACCTGCACCCATAAAAGTAATATATATATATATATATAAATTATTTTTGATGAGCCCATTTTGATATTCAATGAAACTAGTATATATTGCTACTCATTGCATGAATTTAGTTCCAAATTAATACGACTTTTTTGCTGAGCGCTACCTAGCGATTTTCTCAGTAAGCTGACTGGTATGCAATTAAAAAATAGAGAGAGATGCCTGCGGATTGTAAACGTGTCCTTACAAACTTTCAGCTCCAATCACAGAAAAATCAGGAATCTGATTTTTTGTAAATTTTATTTGTTACTGATTTTTCAGATGTTTTTTACCCTTTCCAGTCAGATAATTTACAGACTTTCAGAGGAAATTCATATAATTTTTAGAGAATTTCAGGAAAATTTGGGATACTTTCACTCAAAATTCAGACTTCATTTTTATCTGAAAAAATGTTACTGGCTTCTGAGATAAATTTTAGATGTTAATATATAGTGGACCGGGGTAAAAAAGGAACGACGTAAAAAAACGTCCGGGGCAAAAAAAGTCAATACCACAGCTCAGATAAAACCTGTTGGGCTGATGTTTCTCCACAGTGACAAACACTTCAAGACTACTCGGTATCATAACCGACAGGCATTTCGGGCCGGTTGATTTCAAGTAAGGGCAGTTCAAATGCACCCACCACACAATGGCCGAGGGTAAGGTTCCGGGCAATCTCATGAGCTTTGCTCTGCCTATGTTTAAATGTTTATTGAAAATTGCCAGCATAAGATCCCATAACGGGACATAATATGCTAATGAAACAAAAGAATATGCGACGCAGATACAGAGAACAAAATATAATGGAAACAACAAAGAAAATATATGAAGGACTAAGTAATTAGATAAGCATGTTAAAAGCAAAGTGATAAAATATTAAAAAAAACTACTCAATATTGGCTTTGGATTAAATTAAGTAAAATTATATTCAAATCGATAATGAAACACGATATGTTCGAACCCATAATTTCAAAATTAGACAATTGATAATAATAATTATTGAATCATTATATATAATTATATAATGATAATTTTGAATTTTGAATAATAATTTTGAATCATTTTCTTCCTATTTTTTTTATTCTTTTTTGAAAGGCAATATAAACAAATTTTGCAACATTTTTCAAGTCAAGTACATTGTCAGTGAGAAAACAAGATAAAAACTTTGTTTCAACATCATCAGTTTGATTCAAATGTTTTAAGAGTAATTCTCTTTCACTTTTGTAAAATGGACAAACAATAAGGAAGTGCAGTTCATCTTCTACTTCTCCCATTTCACATAATTTGCAAATCCTATCACACCGTGGTACTCTGTGAGTTAAACGTCTGTCCCATCTTCCGCGTTCAATTTCTAAGTCATGTGAACGTAATCTTAGTTGTATTAAGGCTCGCCTATGTCTAAAATTTTTTACCTCACTCAGATATGATTCTAAGCAATAGTTAAATTTAAACTTAACGTACAAATCTAAACTAGGTAAGCTTGCAATTTCTATGGACCATTCAGAATGTAATATGTGTTCAAAACTGGTGCGTAAATGTTTAATAGTAACGTTGATATCATCTATGCGTTGTTGTTCCCACAGAAATGCTAAATTAGCTTTTGTTAGTATCGTTCTTAAACCGTGCAGCCATGTAACAGTATTTGGGTAAGAAAAAGCTAAATGGCACAAAAGGAAGTACCCTTGTTTACGAAAAGAATACTCATCAGAGTTCAAAATTTTATTCCAATACTTGATGACTGAAATAATTCTTTTTATAATGAGTGGAAAACGACCAGTTTCCGCGTATACGGCAACTGTTGGAGTTGTCATCTTAACACCTAAAATACGTTTTAAAAACCTGACATGTACTTTCTCAGGACTATCTGCGTAATTATGTAAAATTCTGAAATTATTATTAGAAAAAGTTGTATAACCCCAAATTTCACTCCCATAATGTAGTACTGAAGTAACCAAACTGTCAAATAATTCAAATTTAGTTTTAAATTTTAAAGAGCTATGTTTCTGAAGCAAGTGTTGTAAATATAGACAAGATTTGTTTGCTATGCTTATACGATTGTCAAGAAGTTTTTGAGAACAAACTTTTCCAGTGCCCAGCAAAAACCCCAAATATTTGACTGTTGTAAGCCACTTAAGTTCCACATTTTTAAAAACTACACTGACTGAATTTTGTAGTGTTCCTTTTGAGGAAAAGCACATTAAACCCGATTTAGAGCAATTCACAGTCATGCCCCATTCATCACAGTATTTTTCCAAAACTTTCAAAGATTTTTGTAGGTCACATGTGGACTCAGCAACGACTATTAAATCATCTGCGTACATAAGAACACGTAGCTTTAAGTTGTGTAAGGTAGCACCTCGTGTATTGTTAGCAATCAAATAATTTTCTAAATCAGCTGTATAAAGATTGAAAAACAATGGTGATAAAACACCCCCTTGCTGAACACCCACTGAACTGTTATACTCTCTGGTAATATCGCCCTGCACGCTAAACCTAGTTTTACTGAACATGTTTTTGAATAAATTAACTACTTTACTGGAAATGTTCAGAATAGCAAGTTTGTACAGTAAACCTGTACGACTAATTTTGTCAAACGCTTTGGTAAAGTCAATAAACGCTACGTACAGTAGTTGTTTGCGTGCAAGATAACCAGATATTATTGCATGTAAAATGAACAAATTGTCAACTGTAGAATATTCTTTTTTGTAAGCTAACTGTGACCGGTTCACAATGTTTTTCATTTGAAGCCAGTCAGTTATTCTATTGCATATTATGGTATCAAAAATTTTACCCAAATTATTCAGCAATGAAATTGCCCTGTAGTTTTTGACATCACCAGAGTCACCACTTTTAAATATTGGCACTATTTTGGCAACGGCAAACTCTTTTGGGTAGATTTCTAACCGAAGGATTGCATTAAAGAGTTTATGCCAGACTGGCATAAATTCGGAACAATGTCTTAAATGTTCATTTGTTATTCCATCGTGACCTGCAGCTACATTTTTTTTGAGCGAATCCAATATTTTAGAAATTTCATCTACTTTAATTTCAGAGTCTAAATAAACATTGGAATGTCTTAAGGTGGCGCTCACCTCAAAAAGTCATGTTTGGCGCTAAGCTCATGCTGTCAGTACTAATACCATTTTGATTTTACATCAAAGAGACCTCAAAAAAACCTATTTACAATACATTTCAGCACTTTAATGTGAATGTGTCAAATTTTATGATCATGTCGAATTTCCTATTCACACTAATTTTATTTTTGACCTAGCTCAGCGAAACTTCAACCGATTTTGACGATCTTGGTATCAATAGAAAGATCTTTCAAAACTCTAGACGTGATTGATCTTCGATTTTTGATTTCTATTTTTGATTTTGCAAAAAAACGATTTTTCAAAAATCGTTTGTGTTTGAGCGACTACAAAAAGTGCTGCGAGCCAAAATTTGAAAATCGAAAAACTTTCACGTCTGCATTTATATTCTTTCTTTCATTGTGCAAATTTTTAACTCGATCGCAATCGGCAGCTGGGACCTAGGTCCAAAAAAAGTAGTCGATTTCGCTACACAAAAATGTAAGGTTCGCCCACACGTTTCACTTTTTCAAAAATTAGACCTTTTCTAGGACTGCATATTTCCGTTGAAAAAGTTACCAAAAGCCATACTCAATTTTTTAAGAAATTAAATCAAAAATTTGACTTTTTCGAAGATTTATCAGCTTTTTAGGTTTTTCATTTTTGATTTGCATTTTCACGGCAAAATTACTCAGCAAAGCTTCAACGTATTCTTATGTTTAATACAGCAATTTAAAGCTAAGAAACCGCACATTTCAGTGATATGAGTGATCATTTTATATTGAAACAAAAAATTTTAAGCTACGGTTACAAAATTGTCAAAAAAATTTGAAAAAAATTTTTAATCACAATATGCACATCAAATGAAAGCCCTTTTCATTCTGAACAACTTTTCTTCAAGACATTATGATCAAAAATGCAGCTGAAAAAAATTAAACGCCAAAGTTGGTTTCCCTAAGTGCCACCTTAAGTTAATATATTCAGAAGTTTTTTTAGTTAGGATGATTTCATTTGGCAATTTTATTTGTGTTTTGTACAAATCACTATAATAATTGCCAAATGAAACCGGATCTGGTAACCTTGCACTGTTAAATGGTTTTAATAGTTTCCAAAAAAGTTTCGGCTGTGTACTTTTGTATGTTTCAATCTTAGTAGACTGGCGGTACTGATACTCTCTTTTAGCTTTCCTGATCACTTTACGAAACATTTTGCGAGCTGATTTATACTCTTGATACGTCCGCAAGCATTTAAATTTAGAACAAAATTTGACAGCTGTATAAAACGTTTTTCGAGCAACTGAACATTCAAAATTCCACCAAGGTTGGGGCCTTGATAATTTCTTATTTTTTGTATGATTATTCTGAAATAGAAATTTTGGTGTCATTAAAGTTCCTAAAGTAGCGAGACATGTACTTATTTCAGCCTCATTTGTGGCATTAGCACAATTTTGCATACAATCAATAACTTTAACTTTATTGGTTTCAGAGTTTATATACGTTCGAAAGCGTTCTGAAATATCATCATTCCATATGATTTTTTGATTGTATTCAAAGTTATTGGTTGTTTGACTTGATGTAGAATTTTCAAAAATATGGACCGTATTTAAGTGCAAATCTAAAAGCAACGGTCGATGAGTTGAAAATTCTGTCACACCATCATGCAAAGCAAATTTATCATCAACAATAAAGTTATAAACACATGACACTAATTCAATATTAACTAAAGCATAGTCGACTACACTAGTTTTGGTGAATAGCTCGTTGTTCGCAGTTGAACGGGCATTTGTCCATATGCTAGATTCAGGTCCAAAACATCCATTTAATATGTGCATGTTTAAGGAAGAACACAAACTTAATAGTTTTGTTCCGAATGTATTCACTACAGTGTCCTGTGAACAACGATTATGCACCTGTTCAGCCACACAAAAAGCATCCGAAGGTAAAACATCGTATTTTTCATCAGCTAACACATTGTCTTGTCGATAACAGCCTGTTCTAGCATTAAAATCTCCAATTGTAATGATGTGATTGTCGGCGGATAAACTTGAAATTTTGTCCACTAGTTCATCAAATAAATCATATGATACAGCTTCATGTCTTGGAGAATTTTGTGGCGGAATATAACTTACACAAATACAAATATTTTTGTCAAAACCTAACTCACTACTCAAAAATTTAAGCCATAAAAAGTCATCGCTGGACACATTATGTATATGTATATATAAATATATGTAAAGTCTATGATGCGCGCGACGTCTGGCTAATATATAATTCGACATATTTCCTGTTTAAAATTACAAGCGTGTGTGGTGCTTGAATACTAATTTTTACGCGGCGGCCTCAGCCGCCGCGTATATACTATAATGCAAAAGCTCTTTTAGCATGTATCTTCGCTCAGTGTGTAAATTTACCTTGACAATCTGGTAGGTCACAAAAATACACTATATTTGTGGGTGTGTGTACTGTATTGTGTGTGCTGACCCTACGCAGTGATATAGCCATCAGCGCTTATAGTAGTAATAATGACCGCCGCATCATTACACATATTGTTTCCTTCACACATCAAAGCATTCACTAGGCTGCATCGTCTGCGATTGTACCACACTGTGTTGTCGGTGCAGACTAAAAGATTTTAGTAATAGATTTTTTACTGACACAGCAAACTTTGAATAAGGTTGCTTTTAAAAATTAAAAAATAAAAGACTATAAAACACTAGAAAGTCTGCTCAAATTGGGTTTAAGTTTAAATTGGAAAAAGTTAAATTAAAAAAAAAACAATTTTGAAAGCCATTACGAAGCAGAAAGACTCACCGGAAGAGTTTCACAAAAAATAAGTTAGATAAAGTACAAGTTTGCGTTTGCTGCAAAAATTAGTTTATAAATAAAAAAGCTGGTTATTTTATCATCAGACTTTATTGTGGTTTACAACGTACAGCGGTTACATGTTTTGTCTTGACTTGAGATCATGCAAGCCGCATTTATGATTGAACTAAAGCAGATTCGGGACCAATTCCTTTACCGGATTAAACGAACTGGACTTATTTAAGACCAAAGTTTTGGAATGGCAAATCGGATTAAACGGATTACAAGAGTTAAAATAAGTCAGCGGCTTAATTTTAGTCTGACCCCATTCCAAAAGTGCCACTGGAGTAAACGGATTTAGCATGCACGCTAAACATTAGCGTGCATACTGCATAGTTAAGTCCATTTAGTCTGATTGAAAAGCAGCGCCCTAAAAGTTGAGCATAATTTTTAAACCGTTAAAGATAGTTGATCAGATATATTTGCGACTTTTTATTAAATGACCAAAAACAGCCAGCTGATGTACAATGGAATTTAAAGCTGCGGCAAATTTTATGTTTTGAAGAATAGTTTTTACTGAATTCGGTTATGAAATTATGAAACGTTATTATTATGGGTTTTACTGAAATTATGAAACGTTTGCAATAAATTTATTCGTTTCCAACTTTGAAAACTTTCATCATAATTCAGAAAGCAAGATTCAACTAGGAAAGCATGTGGCCCAAATGTAGTGTCCTACATTGTTAAATTTGTTGCAAATTTTCTAACTTAAATGGCCAATTTGGCCAACTTGGCCAACTTAAATTGGCCAACTCAACTTGGCCAACTTAAGTTGGCCAACTTGAACTAACTTTAAATAAGTTACTAGTTAAAATGTAAACTTCGAGATTTGAACTTGACTTTATTTAAAATAGTGAAAGTATCGGATGTTCAAGTTGGCCAACTGAAGTTGGCCAAGTCAGCTGGCCAACTTGACCATTTCTGATAGCACAAGACCAGGACGGTGTGCCTCCGGATGTGCCCTCAAAATTTTTTTAAATAAATTTTAACGTCTTTTTAGATTCATTAATTTCTCATCATCCCACATTCACAGGACGGTTCACAATTTTTCGAAACAAAACTATGTACATATATACATTAACTGATTAAGTTGGCCATCTTCGAAACAAAACTATGTATGTATATACATACATCAACTGATTAAGTTGGCCAAATTTGGCCATGTAGGACACTACACTTGGGCCAAAGCATGTTGACGCTTGACATGGTGAAATACTGAAATGTGGACTTTTATACATTTCGGCGCCGCGTTTTATATTCGAAGAATATCGTCGGCATGCAAAAGGATGTCGCATCGAAATCTATCTAAATTTAAATTAACTTTACTCGCACAACGTGCTTATTTTGACAATTAATGCAAAACAAAAGTCATTACTAATCGGGCGGATCTTCCGTGGTGTTTTCTTTTGCTAGTGGCTGACTGACTATCCGTATAACTTTTTCTGCTCTGTTATTTTAATAATGTCACACACAAGTGAATTTTAGTTTTTATTTAAAGATTTAATTTTGAAGTATTATGTTTCAAAAAAATAATTATGAAATTAAGGCAACTTGAATTGAAAATTTTTGCTGTAATTTTAGCATGCCGAATTTATTACCTTACTGCGGTAAAATAAAAATTTAGCAGTATCGAAAATGTTGGAAACCAGTGCAGCTTGTGACAACTTGTCACTGTCTGGGGTATATAAATTTTTAAACCACATTGACTCTAATTAACAAACTTTTTATGATATATATACTACCCGTAATGCGTAATCCCGTAATCTGTGTATGCCATAGCGCAAGTCGCCTCATTTTTGTTATTAGAGGCCTGTTTTGCTTCAGTTTGGCGGTTGGCTGCACTGCAACACCTGTTCCAAATTTTCAGGTGTCACTTTTGCGAGTTATGTCAAAAAATGACAAGCCTAAACAAATAAATGAAAATTAAAGAAGCTTCCAAGAAACTGAAAGAAATTTTAAAAAAAGAAACCAGAAAGAAAGAAACTTGGAAAGAAAACAGAAATAAATATTTTAAAGAAAAATAAAAATAAAAGAAAAGAAAAAAGAAAGAAACTTTTATTTAAAAGAAAGAAATTTGCACTCAAATAAAGACCTAGCTGTACTAATAGAAAAATTTTTAATCCAAAAGCTTTTCGAAATTCTGGAGGACTAGCAATATATTTCAAAAATTACTTAACAAACTTTATTGGAATGGATGCTAAATTGACTACTAATGATTTTCTATGGGTCGTACTGAAAAAAGAATTTAGTAACTTGGATTTTTTTTACCACCCTCACAGCTGCAGTGTCGCTCGGAAACGACTCGAGCTGTCCTCAGCCTGAGAAGGTCAAGAGGATTACCCGTGGCTTGCCAGCAGGCGTTGCTTCTTTAACACATTATGTGTATATGTGTATATTCGCCTGGCTGTGGGGGGCCACCAAGTAATCCGAGGTTCACGCGGGAGGAGCAGGAGGCCTGGTTTTACTGGCGGTCCCGTGTCGCCTACCCCAGTCACAAGGTTCCGATGTCCCATTATACTAGGACAGGTTACGTTCCTATTGTTAGCCCCCTTTTTATGTTTCTGATTAGACTTGGGTGATTGTTGCGTGAGTGTGAGCTTGGGCTATCTTGTGACTGGGGCTCTCCTCGCAAGCCTTTTGGCCTTGGCGCAAGCAACTGAACTCAGGGGAATCCCAAACGTTTTGTGTTTGTGTAGCATTCTTTTATATAATAAAGTATTTAAAACTTACTCGAAAATCACGACAGTGTCTTCTTTTGTCGTAGTCTCAGTACTCACCGTTTGTTTAGTTCTTAGGGACGTACCGGATATCATTTTGGGTTGAACCGAATCAAGTTTGAGCTAAGCATAAACTCTCAGAATGTGTCAATTATTTCGTCAATAATATTACTTATACTAGTCTAGTATAAGTAATTCTTTTAAATGTTAGTGGCGGCCATCGGCTCATTGAAGGTCCTCTGTGGTTAATGAACATTTCTGTTGAAAATGATTAATGAAGTTAGGACAGCAAATTAATAGAAGGGAATTGAAGTTTAGCTAAGAATCTTTGCAGTGGAGCAGTTTTACTTTTTTGCACACAAGAAAACTTTATATAGTACATATGCAGATATGCAGAACTTACATACATTTTATCACGTAAACGTAAACGCGGAAGAGACCTTGGACATGTAAAAGACACTAATATCCAGAACTTACTTTCTAGGCATGTGAAAGCAGAAGTGACATTAAGTTTAAATTTTTGTGATTTATCTTAGTCTATGAGGACGGTAGAGTAAAAGAGTGTGAGACATATAAATTGTAAATTCATACACATTTAAAAGTACATTTCATCACATATACAAATAAATAAAACATAAGTGTGGTGATTTACACGTAAAATTAAAAACTCTTAGTTTATGTATGTATTATGGGTGTATGAAAAAGTCTTTTGAAATGTTAACAGTCAACAATATATATGTACAGCTTAGAAATACGATTAAAGTGCATGAAGCACAAGAAAACGAGTATAGGTTATAAAGAATTGAGGACCCCCAATTTAACAGGGAGACCTGCATATATGCTTGTGCTATTCGGCCAAGTATATATGCTTCTTGTAGGAACCGCCTTGCTCCCCTAGTAACTTGGATAAAGATGTTTATACTTGTGCTGCTCCTCCACCCAACTCGCCTCGCCAGGCATAAACTGTGATATATTTGATGAACTAACTAACTAACTTGACTTTGTTGGTATCAACCAAAGGCTACGTTATAATTTTAGGAGATTTTAATGCTCGTATAAGTCTTTTAAAAAACGAAAATTGATAAGTATGAATATTTACCAAAATCATTTCATCAAACTCACATTTCTGTCTCAACACAAACTTCTGAAGACTTAGTAATAAACTCTTTTGGTACAAAATTACTACATTTTTGTAATTGTTTTTGTTCCCAACTGAACATACTAAGCGGATGTTATTGTCGGGATGCAGCACGAGGAAAATTTACGAATATGGTGAAGCAAAATTTTTCTCTTGCTGGCACCTCGGCCAGTGTCGTGGATTATATTCTGATGGATAATGCCTTGTTACCTACATTATTAAACTTTTTTGTTGACTCTGATTTTAATTGTATTAATTCGAACTGTTATGAATTTACAACGCATAGACCATTAATATTACATTTAGATTTCGCTGTACATGTTTCTAACTACAATTTTCCAAACTGTGTAAACATTTTTAAAGTTAATCATTACTGGAATTTGCAAACAATAAATAAATAAATAAATAAATAAATAAATATATATATATATATATATATATATATATATATATATATATATATATATATATATATATATATATTGTTTGTCCATTTCCAGATGATTAGTTATTCTTTGGGTGGTCTCCGCTCTAATCCATAAAGTTGTTATTGATTTATCGGTCAACAAAACCGTTTCTAATGTAGGTCGGTTATCTCGTTATCCGGGGGGGAGCGGTTTTGCTTTTTTTTTCGTTCTATCATGTAGATCATAAGATAAATCCGCTAGTGTTCAGTTGTATCCAAAGGATTCAATGTAATTATTTATGACAAGAATACTAATTCTCTAAAGTTTGAGTTGAGACAGTACAAGTTTTGATAACATGCTTTTTGTAAATATTAGTTCTATCAATTTTCCGTTTTTAGAAATAGACTTATAGGCGAACATTTAAAATCTACCTAAAATTCTCCGTTCTTTTGAGGTTAAAGTACCACAGTTATAGGTAGTTCATCAAATAAACACCTAGTATGCCTGGAAACAGCAAGAGAAAACATTTTCCCCTAAGTAATGGAGAGCAAGGCGGTTTCTACAAGAAGTATATATACTTGGCCGAATAGCACAGAATCATACTATACTAGGGTCTCCCTGTTAATTGGGGTCCTCAATTCTTTATAAGTTCCTATACTCGTTTTCTTGTGCTTCATGCACTTTAATCGTATTTCTAAGCTGTACATATATATTGTTGACTGTTAACATTTCAAAAGACTTTTTCATACACCCATAATGCATACATAAACTAAGAGTTTTTAATTTTACGTGTAAATCACCACACTTATGTTTTATTTATTTGTATATGTGATGAAATGTACTTTTTTAAATGTGTATGAATTTACAATTTATATGTCTCACACTCTTTTAATCTACCTTCCTCATAGACTAAGATAAAATCACAAAAATTTAAACTTAATGTCACTTCTGCTTTCACATGCCTAGAAATTTAGTTTTTGATATTAGTGTCTTTTACATGTTCCAAGCTCTCTTCCACACTTACTTTTACGTGATAAATTGTATGTAAGTTCTGCATATCTGCATATGTACTATATAAAGTTTTCTTGTGTGCAAAAAAGAAAAACTGCTCCACTCAAAGATTCTTAGCTAAACTTCCCAATTTCCTTCTATTTAATTTGCTGTCCTTAACTTCAGTTAATCATTTTCAACAGAAATTTTCATTAACCACAGAGGACCTTCAATGAGCCGATAGCCGCCACTAACATTTTAAAGAATTACTTATACTAGACTAGTATAAGTAATATTATTGACAAAATAATCTGACACATTCTGAGAGTCTTATGCTTAGCTCAAACTTGATTCGGTTCATCTCAAAGTATGATATCCGGTACATCCCTATAGAACTAAACAAACGGTGAGTACAGAACTTACGACAAAAGAAGAAACTGTACATATTTTCGAGTAAGTTTTAAATATCTTTATTATATAAAAGAATGCTACACAAACACAAAACGTTTGGGATTCCCCTGATTTCAGTTTTGCGCCAAGGCCAAAGAGGCTTCTAGGAGAGCCCCAGTCACAAGATAGCCCAAGCTCACACTCACGCAACAATCAGCCCAAAGTCTAATCAGAAGAACATAAAAAGGGGGCTAACAATAGGAACGTAACCTGTCCTACTATTATGGGAGACATCGGAACCTTGTGACTGGGGTAGGCGACACGGGACCGCCAGGAAACCCAGGCCTCCTGCTCCTCCCGCGTGAACCTCGGGATTACTCGGTCGCCCCCCACAGCCAGGCGAACATACACATATTCACATTAATATGTTAAAGAAGCAACGCCTGCTGGCAAGCCCACGGTAATCCTCTTGGCCTTCTCAGGCTGAGGACAGCTCGAGATCGTTTCTGAGCGACACCTCAGCTGTGAGGGTGGTATAAGATAACCAAGTTACTAAATTCTTTTTTCAGTACGACCCATCAAATTGGTTAGTAGTTAAACGTTAGTCCATTTCCCAATAAAGTTTGTTACATAATTTTTGAAATATATCCCTAGTCCTCCAGAATTTCGAAAAGCTTTTTAGATTAAAAATTTTTCTATTAGTACAGCTAAGTTCTTAGTTTGAGTCAATTTCTTTCTTTTAAATAAAAGTTTCTTTCTTTTTTCTTTTCTTTTATTTTTATTTTTATTTTGAGAGTGTTTACTTTCTGTTTTCTTTCCAAGTTTCTTTTCTTTCTGGTTTCTTTTTTTAAAAATTTCTTTCAGTTTCTTGGAAGCTTCTTTAATTTTCATTTATTTGTTTCAGGTTTGTCATTTTTTGACATAACTCGCAAAAGTGACACCTGAAAATTTGGAACAGGTGTTGCAGTGCAGCCAAGACAGGCGCCAAACTGAAGCAAAACAGGCCTCTAATAACAAAAATGAGGCGACTTGCGCTATGGCAGGACACAGATTACGGGATTACGCATTACGGGTAGTATATATATGCATAGTAAAAGTTTGTTAATTAGAGTCAATGTGGTTTAAAGAAAATTTATATACCCCAGACAGTGACAAGTTGTCACAAGCTCATAGGTTTCCAACATTTTTTCGATACTGCTAAATTTTTATTTTACCGCAGTAAAGTAATAATTCGGCAGCTAAAATTACAGCAAAAATTTTCAATTCAAGGTGCCTTAATTTCATAATTGATTTTTTTGAAACATAATACTTTCAAAATTAAATCTTTCTTTAAAATAAAAACTAAAATTCACTTGTGTGTGACATTATTCAAAATAACAGAGCAGAAAAAGTTCACTGTAGTCAGTCAGCCCTAGCAAAAGAAAACACCACGGAAGATCCGCCCGATTAGTAATGACTTTTGTTTTGCATTAATTGTCAAAATAAGCACGTTGTGCGAGTAAAAGTTAATTTAAATTTAGATAGATTTCGATGCGACATCCTTTTGCATGCCGACGATATTCCTTCAAGAATATGAAACGCGGCGCCGAAATGTATAAAAGTCCACATTTCAGTATTTCACCATGTCAAGCGTCAACATGCTTTGGCCGCGCAGTGTCCTACATGGCCAAATTTGGCCAACTTAATACAGTTGATGTATGTATATACATACATAGTTTTGTTTCGAAATGGCCACAATCGAGGTACATGTATATATGTACATAGTTTTGTTTCGAAAAATGTAAACCGTCCTGTGAATGTGGGATGATGAGAAAAATTAATGAAATCTAAAAAGACGTTAAAATTTATTCAAAAAACTGAGGGCAGATGCGAAAGAGGCCACGCGTCCTGGTCTTGTGCTATCCAGAAAATGGTCTAGTTGGCCAGCTCGACTTGGCCAACTTCAGTCAAGTTGAAACATCGACTATTTCCACTATTTTTAATAAAGTCAAGAATTCAAATCTCGAAGTTTACATTTTAACTAGTAACTTATTTAAAGATTGTTCAAGTTGGGCCAATTTCCAAGTTGGCCAAGTTGAGTTGGCCAATTTAGTTGGCCAAGTTGGCCAAATTGGCCATTTTAGTTAGCAAAATTGCAACAAAGTTAACAATGTAGGACACTACACTTGGGCCACATGCTTTGGAGTTGAATCTTGCTTTCTGAATTATGATGAAAGTTTTCAAAGTTGGAAAGGAATAAGTTTATTCCAAACGTTTCATAATTTCAGTGAAACCCATAATAATAACGTTTCATAATTTCATAACCCGAATTCAGTAAAAACTATTCTTCAAAACATAAAATTTGCCGCAGCTTTAAATTCCATTGTACATCAGCTGGCTGTCTTAGTTCATTTAATAAAAAGTCGCAAATATATCTGATCAACTATATTTTAAAGGTTTTAAAATTATGTCAACTTTTAGGGCGCTGTTTTTCAATCATACTAAATGGACTTAGCTAATGCAGTATGCACGCTAATGTTTTTGACGTGCATGCTAAATGCCGTTTACTCCACTTTTGGAATGGGGTCGGAGACTAAAAATTAAGCCGTTGACTTATTTTAACTCTTGTAATCGGTTTAATCCTATTTGCCATTCCAAACTTTTGGTCTTAAATAAGTCCCAGTTCGTTTAATCCCGGAGA